>JAEIIL010024946.1:0-18044 GCA_018905715.1 Drosophila lini | reverse complement strand
TTTAATGATGTAACCCCTTATCAAATTTTGAAAAAAATTGAAAAAATTAGTTTTCTCTCCAACATGTCTAGAAAAATTCGCCTGTTGATGCTGATCAAGAATATATATGATTTATGGGGTCGGAAATGACTCCTTCGTTGCGTTTCAAGCTTCTGACTAAAATTATAATACCCTGCAAGGGTATAAAAAGGTGAAGTTTGGAAAGATTTTTTTGGGATTTTTGACAATGCAGAGAATTTCTTTGGGTTTTTAAGGTCATATCCTATTGGAAAGTGAATAAATGGGACAATGTGCATCTTAAATTAATTAAATTAAAACATAAAATAAGATAATTTCGATGTGAGTACTGTTGTCTTAAAATTCTTATTGAAGAATATATGATCCGTAGATCCGTAAATTATCCAATATATTTATAAGATTTCTAAACAATAATCTTTAAAATTTTTCTTGCGCTTTTTGGTTTCTTAACTTAATAAAATATGTGTATTTTATGAATAAGTAATAACACGATCTCTAGTAATGCCTGATATATATTCAAAATTCAGGAAAAAGTTCACAGAGCACCCTAAAGCTCAATAGAGTTTAAACATAAGTATATATTTAAACAATTTTAATAAATAATAAATAATAATAAATAAACTCACAAAATCAATCCCAAGGATCTTCTTAAAAAACTACTCTTGGTTCTCCCTCACCAAAAAACTAAACTTTACCTTCAGAACATTATACTTTTAAGTACCTCTCCGAACCTCGGATACGTTATGACCAATTAACGATCACAAATTCAAGCATGAGCCATATAAACGTTTCAAGTTAATTAATTTTAATAACCCCAATTAGTGGTTTGCCAGACATTCAAATCTGTCGGCACCCTATAACCCCCATTATAACCCCTGGAAATCAGGACTGCTGAAAATGTGGCTGAAAATGTGGCGAAACTCCCCCTCAAAGCCCATTATCGAATACCCCGGGTCCGGCTGGTTGGTTCCCTGCCATTTAAATTTGTACTCGTATTTTAATTCGAAATCAACATCAACCAACTGGCTAAGTACAGAGATCCTCCACATGCAATTACTCTAGTTACTGGTGGTACGCGCATGTACGAGGCAGCACTGCCTCCATTTCCATGCAATCCATATAATTTAGGGCCCGGACCCCGATCGTCGATCCCTCCTCCACCTGCGAGGGAGTCGTCGTCGTCGTCGTCGTATAGTCTATGTGTATGTGCGTGCTAAAATCCATTAAGTTTTTGTATCTTTTTTATGCTCTTAAAATCGCTTGTGTGAGAACTGGGTCTTCGCCGTTTCTTCTCGGCGGAAAATGGAGGCGGCGGATGGTGGTGCCAGAGGTGGCCGGGGCGGAGATCGGGCGACGACAGGCCGCAATAAACCTCATTAGCCGAACGAATCCGAAGTCAGCTTCGCTTGCTCGGCCCTCGAAGAGTGATGGTGATGATGGCGACGATGAAGATGAAGATGATGATGATGATGATGCTTCGCTTGCTTCATTAGTTTAATTATGTGCCCTGGGTATATATAGCCGGCATATACATATACCTATACCATATATATTGGGGCTACCTTGCAAAACGAGAAGAGAAGATTGATACACGTAGAGAAAAGATTAGCTTGGATTTGAGGAATATGATTTGGGAATTGAGATATTTTATATTAGGTTTCCGCTGAAGGTATTTCTTCTTTATTTAAAAATTAATGTGGGAAATATAATTAGAAAGACATAGGAATAAAATAAATATAAATATAGATAAATAAATAAAAATTGGTTAAGGAAATTTAAGTCCAAGAAAGATTATTTTATTTTATTTTTATTAGATTTAGGAATAAAGCCATTGAATTTCGTGCACTTACCTTATTTAGGGAAATGTCTAAGTTAAAACGTTTATTATTTAAAGTAACAGATATTTCTAATATAAATAAATATACTCACTATAAACTTCCATTTATTTTCTTTTATATTATTTTAAATATTATAAAAACCTTGTTTTTTGTGGTAACTTTTTTAAATTGAAGAAAAACATCAAGAACAACATCAACAACATCAAGAAATAATAAATTTAACCAATTAAATCTTAAGACTTCAAAAATATTACCATGAACAAAGGATAGGCTTTATAAAATGTACATAATTATTGGGAAAATACTCAAAATTCTGCCTCAGTTTTCCTAGCTCATCTTTCATCCTTTAAAATCAGTTGTTAAATCTTTGCTTTAAACCGGAAATGAAATCTAAGAGGAGCCGATTTTCAGTTATATTCAAGTTATTAAGAACCTTTTCAACATCTTCCCCTCACAGATTCCTAAACTACCTAGTATACCTATATTCTCCCAGTGCACACCTTCTCCTCCTCCATTGTGCGTGCCGCGTCGATCTCATTCGCCCAGGTAGCGCGTCCGCTTCATCCGCGTCCGCGTCCGCATTCACGTTCATGTTCATTAAAGCTAAGATGGCGGCTCTGCTGGCCCGGATGCTGGGCTGTTTATGCTTATTGGTCAGGCGGCATCTACATACAGGCTGGCGGCCATATGTACACGCTGCCTTGGCATGCATATGTATGCGTAAATGGCCGATGCGATGCGATCCGATCGTCGGCCGACAACTGTGGGCCTGCGTCGTTAAGTTATTCAAGTACATCACACCTGGGCCGCCGCCGTCGCCTCGCAGAGATACAGCTCGGAGCTCCGAGAGCTGCTGCTGCTGCAACTGGAACTGGCCCAGGTCGTGCCGTCGAGTTGCTTGGGCCAAACTCGTTTTCCGGCCTCTTGTAAGCCTCTGAAATCTGTTGTGTTGTTTTTTTTTGTCGTTCGGGTTGGGGCGCCTGCAGCCACACAGCAGGCAGCCAATAGACTGCAAATGGAGCAAATGGAGAGCCGCCGCCGAAGATGCCTCTTTGCTGGCCACACCCACCTCTGGTCCCCTCGCCTCGTCCTCTTGGCCAGCCAAAAAACCAAAATGGCTTTTATTACCTTGCCCAGGCAGAAGATGAAGTTGAAGCTCCATCGCTCCCCGTCGAGGCGCCAAATGATTTGCCATTCTAAACAGGCGGCACGCAGGCAGGCAGGCAGCAGGTTTCGTTCTGGACCAGAACTTCTGGTTGACTCTTTAGAGGCGCTAAGCTGGAGTCCGATCCGTGCACTCTAATTAGTTTTAAGTGCAGCGCTGTGTCAGTTTCCATATAAATTATAAATCAAGGTTGCTAATTAGCATATCTCGCGGGAGAAGCTTTCTAAAATGTATGAGAGTGTAAGTAAGCATTTGCTACAGAAGAGTTGACTATAATCGAAGGGGTTTTTAAAACTTTAGAGAACTTGGAAAAGGGTATCATTAAGAGGTTTTGTTTAAGTGGGAAACTGTAGCAAATTAATTAATTTAACTATTCATATAATATTATTTTCACATTTATTTTTATTGTATAAACAAATACAATTTCTTAATCCAATGTTTTTAACCCAAAGCAACTTCAGGCATCTGTGGCTTTCACTGAATTAAGCCTTTAATAAACTTTTTTAAATGGTTTTTCTTTGGCTTAACTTTCGCTTACATCCCAAACCAGTAATTATAGTTATACAGTTAATGTATAATGTTTTAATGTGCAACAATTGATTTTAAATCAATAAACTTCAGGGTTTTACCTATGGCTTGTGGTCAACCTTTTTTAATGTTTATGAACAGAAATATTTAAAAGCCATTATTAGTTTATTTTGCAGAAAATTTAATTAGAAATAATTATATAGAATAATATAAGTCTACCAATATTTGCAGACTATAATTATAGATTATTTTTTAACAAATTTATAAATTCAGTTTTTCAAATGGGGAATTAAGTTTGTTAAATCAAGAAACTTTGCAGTTAAAGGGATTTTATTAGGAGCCGATAGTCAAGACTGGCGAGTTGGAAAATATTTCTGTCTGGCCTTATTTGTTTGTTAATTATAATTTATTTCTACAACTGGCTTACAGTGGTAGTAATTCTTAACCGAAAATCGTCAAGCCAAAAGTAATTTAGATTTTATATATTTTTTAAAGATTCAATTGTAAGAATCAATATCAAAATAATTCCTACACTTTTTTAATTTACTACTACAACATTAGTAATTAAATATTAATAATTGAAGCCATGTTGTATACCTTCTTTTATTGAGACCCCTAAAATGGGAATCAATGCCTCATCATTAATCATTCAGTAATAAATCCCACTAAAATATTTTCATCTAATTTAATCAATTTTTATCAAATCCCCAATAAAGACTCCTCTTTGAGTCACGTGTAAAACCTCTTTCGCTTCCCAAATCCATCGAAATAATGCCAGCAACACCAGTTAACCATTGTCCCAATGGCCTGCCTGCCTGCTGGGGCCACCGCGATTGTTTTTGGAAGCCGGGAGACAAATCTGCCCAATCGTTGTCACATACCTGTCCAACTCCAGCGCGGAGAATCCCCTAACCGCCAGGCCATTCCTCCAAATAGTCAACCGAGGCTAGACAATGGTATTGACAGCTCACCGCAGCGGTTGGATCTGTCTTAATTACTGTCCTATTTGCTGGAATGTCAGCTTGTCAGGACAAAGTTATGCGGCCCCCGAAACGCTTTCTAAAATTAGCCAGGAATATGGAAAATATAATGTAGTTTGGGTGGGGAAGGGGGGAACTCTTTATTACCCGACTTCTACTTCTGACAATTGTCTCCCAAAAAGGGGAATGGGGATCAGATCGGGTTCGGCTTCGGCTTCGGTTTCGAGAACCAACTTAAAAGGCTGTCTTCAGCAGCGCGGCAGAGCGTCACATGAATCACAATATGCTAAAGCGCCTGACACTCTCCAGATCAATGCGGCGGCTCCTGAATGAAGCCGATGCTGCTGCTCCTGCTGCTGCTCCGGGGCTTGTTAAAAGGGAGGAGTTGCCTACTTTTGTGGCAGCCACAGGAGGGAGTACCCTCAGCTTCTTACCCCTTCCACCTTTTCTCGCTGGACTCTCTGTGGCAGCCACCACCAGAGAAGTCGCTGTGCTCGTAAACAAAACGTTCCATGGTCCCCAAGTCGGCGGCGGACATCGAGTACTCCGGGACAGGGGGACACTGAGCAGGGGAAGGAGGGAGAGGAGGATGAAGAGGACGAGGACAGGCTGCTACAGCGGCTGGCTGGCCGCAATGTGGAATATGTGGCATTTTGCAAAGATGTTGACATTTTGCGCGCATAAAAATGCCAACTTACCGGCCACTGTATGTGTCCTATTTTAAAATCAGGGCCATGGCTAAGCCACAAAACTGAAGCTGATACACTGAAGCCACAGCCAAAGCCAAAGCCAATACCAAAGCCAAAGCCAAAGCTAAAGCCAAAGCCAAAGCCAAAGATGAAGCTCAGACTGAAGCTGGCTAAGCCGCATCTGCAGGAGCAGCGCGGAGCTTGGATCATGAGCGCGCTTAGGATAAAGCCAGACCGACTGCGACCAGACAGCCGACAGTTGGGACAGGTTGGACAGCGGCGGACACAGCGGACAGACGGACAGGCGGACAGACCAACTCGGGACGGTATAATTTTGTGTACCCCTTTTTGGCCAGGCGAAGTATTTAGCAGCGGCAGCCGCAACCGAATATCAAAAACGTAACGACGTCACCGAAAACCCTCAATAAATTATCAAGACTTCAGCCGGGGCTGCCGGTCGTTGCTTGGTTATAAAAGGGAAGGGAAGGGTAAAGATGGGGAAGCGGGTACCCAGGTTATTCGCTAAGGGTACCGGGTACTGGGCCAACTAAAATTTGCAACTTTGGCGGCATTGTCAAGGAAGAAAGTCGCCGGAACTAGAGCGCCTAGCTGGAGGCAGAGGTTGGACTGGAAGGAGGAGTATATGGTAGGCAGAGAGACTAGGAGGTGGGCTTCTTTTTAAGAAAAATATTCCAAGTCTTGGGCAGACCATAGAATTAAGAGAAGAATGGAAAACGGGGGCATGGGCAAGTTGGTGACTGGAAGTTAGACTTTTTTAAGACAAAAGACTAAGAGTTCAGGCTCTTGAAAGTCTATGGATTTTTTGAGACTAAGTATCTTGGTGTCTTAGGGACTTAAAATCCTAGAGTCTTACTTAGAGCCCAGGTACTTAAAGGTCTAAGAATATTTTCTTGGTTCTTCCTAGAGTCTTCTAGTCTTAAAATCTTTGTCTTTAAGGCTTTAAATTCTAGAGTCTTTTAGTCCTACAGACTTCAAGTCTTTATGTCCTAGAGTCTTCTATTTCTACAATCATAAAGTCCTAGAATGTTTCACTCCTACAATTCAAAGGTATTACAACTTCAAGTCTTAGGGTCTTAGGTCTCAGTCCCACAATCTTTAATGCTTCAAGTCTTCGAGTCTTCCAGTCTTTGTATCTCAAACTCTTCAAAGTCAGAACTCACCCAGAGAATTAGAACTCGCGGCAGACCAGTAAAGAGTCCAGTTCCAAGCTCGGCCAACAATTAGGCCCAGGTTGCCAGGGCAGACTTAAGGTAGGCAAAACGAGAAACACAATAGACCAAAAGTGTAGTGGGCAGCAATAAATTCAAACGGTATCAAGAGCGAAAGGAGAAGGAGGACCAGAATAGCAGCAGCAGCGGCAGCATCAGGAGCAGCAACGGCGGCGGCAGTCGAGAATCCCCAAAGGATCGCAGTCGGGATCTTGGCTATCCACTAGCGGGAGCTTTGGCAATATTTAAACTTGTCCATGCTCCATGCTCCGTGCTCCCAATGCTGCCTGAATTCTTGGAAGGCGAATTACTTTGAAATGTGTCGATATGTCGCAAGTTTTAAAAGTTATGCATAAAGGTCCGGCCAAGGCAAAGGCAAGGCAAGCCAGACTGCTCGTTCTCATTCTCAGTCTCGAGACTCCTTTGCGAAACGCGGCCTGGGTCTGATCTGGGTCTGGCTCTGGCTCTGGCTGTGGCTCTGGCTGTGGGTTGGGGGATCGGGCTCCATTCCAGCTTCTGCTCCAGCTTCTTTGCTTACTCCGCCGACTCCGACTGGGACGACTACGCGACGGTGGCTTGTCGGAGTTGGGGCGGCCTCCTTTGATAATACAATAGCTGCACGCGCCCAATTTACATTTATGTCCGCTGACATTAAGGAGCGCACCGATGCAGGCAGCCAGCCAGCCAGCCAGCCGGCCATCGCAGGGAGCTATCCGTTCCGATCCGTTCCGATCCAGGCCGAGAGATCCAGTTTGTGTCTCTCTGGTGTCTGATAAATGCAAAGCTCTGCTGATACTCCTCCTCCCTTCCATCCGAAACCTGGACCCATGTGCGTGCCGGCAACGCGAAAATTGTCAACGTATTTAGCAGCCCTTTTAAATATCATTATAAAGAAACATTGCGACGGCGGCGGTGCATTTTTGCCGGCGGTACGTAATTCCCAGCAGTAGCCCCTTGGGAGAGCGATTAACAGCGATCATGAATGTGATACGGGGCGGGGACTGGGATTTGGATTTGGAAGTGGAACTGGGGTATAACTCCATCTTTGTTGGGTGCCATAGATGCCATCTTGGGTTAAGGCGTTTAACTTAATAAGCAATGCGTAATTAGTGATACTTAATTAGTAGAAAGATTTTCATCTTTTGAATAGGGCTGTCATTTTTAAATTTTGTAAAAGAATTTTAAGCCAACTTTTTTTAAGTTCTTACATTTAATTTAAATAAGAAAATGTATCTTTTATTTTTATTATTATAATTATTAGTATTATTTAGTGTGTTTCTTAAAATGTTGTTAAAATTAAGCTAATCTCATAGAGTCTTTTTTACAGAGTTTTAGCAGAGTTTAGCAGAGTTTAGCAGAGAGATCAATTTATCTTATTGATTTGTATTTACTTACCTAGTACATTTTTATGCGTTTTTAATTTGAATATTAATTTCAAGGAAAATAAGACACAAAAGCCATGATGAAAATAATTATCTCTAACTGAAAGTGTTGTTTGTTATAAAAGTATACTTGTTTATTTTTTTATTAATTAAAAGTTCTTAAAAACAATTAAAGAATGTAGCATCGGCAAGGCAAAAGTTGAAATAGGGAATTAATCATAACTCAGCTAAAACAGGTTTAATTTAAATTCGGAAAGCTTTTCTTTGCTAGTTTTTATGAGAATAATAAATCTGCTTATTTAATTTTAAGATAACAAAAATTTAATTTTTTTTTAGTTTTTGACAATTTTAATAATGTAACCCCTTTAAAAATTTTGAAAAATTGAAAAAAATAATTTTTCTCCTAATCTTTGAAATTTTATTATAATTAATTATGATTTTTATACAGATTCGAAACATGTATGACTTTTGGCCATAATATGCTTCTTGGCCGAGATATGCCTCAAAGAAGTCCTCAAAAATAAGCATTTTAGGGACTTCAAAATTTAAAGTTCAAATAGTTTTTGTTTTTTTTTTCACAAAAAATAAATTAAAGAATAAACTCTTAACATTTTTGTACAGTCTCTATATTGATTTAAAAACTTATCTTTAAAAAGTTCATTTAGTTTTCTTTATAAGAGTTAAGACAGACTTAAATCTAGATCGATTCGACTTCAAGCTTACAAGTTAATCAATAATTCTAAGACAAAAATTAGTTAGTAGACTCACCTACCTTATTCCGCTGAACTAACCATATCCTCCTCCCTCTCCAATCCATTCCAGCTCAAAGAAGTACCCGCACGTGTCGAGAACTCCGGAATACAGCCACTCCACGGGCAGTGATTACCCGGATCACGGCGGCTACCTCACCACGGATGGCCGGCTGATGCACGAGACGACCAGCGATGCCGGGATCTACCATGTGCGCCAAGGCAGCGAGCACTCCTCGCCCAGCCTCCACTCCCCAGCCATACAGAGCGCCGGCTACGAGAACGAGCATTCCCTCAACGAGGCGGTGCTGGCGGCGCACAGCCACAGCCACAGTCACTCGCCCATGCCGATGGTGTCCAGTGGCTATGTGACCGGAGGCACTGCATCGGGTTCCCTGATCAACAGCAATATTCCCTTGTTGAGCGGCGGTGGCGGTGGTAATTCGGTCTTGAATAAATTTCTATCGCATCCGCATGCAGGAATGGTGGGCCAAGGAGGAGGAGGAGGAGGCGGCGGATCTGGGCCCATGGAGGACTGTGCCTCACACTCACCCATCGAGCCATCTTCCATGTGGAGCTACGACTACAAGGGCGACCTGTGTGCCCCCAATTGTGGCTACCTGGAGCGTCACAAGCCGCTGCCCGCCGACCTCAAGTACCGACCCGGCGGAACCCAGTCAAAAAGTGCCAAAGAATCGCGCATCCGGCGGCCAATGAACGCCTTCATGGTTTGGGCCAAGATCGAGCGCAAGAAGCTGGCCGATGAGAATCCTGACCTGCATAATGCGGATCTCAGCAAGATGTTGGGTGAGTTGGGGGTGGGATATGGGGAACATATATTAGAGAATATAATCTGGAGAATCTTTAAAAAGGCTTCTTTAGATATCTTTAACCTAACCATAATCCATAATCCACAATCTCCTGCTTCTCTTCTCTCTGACAGGTAAGAAATGGCGCTCTCTGACACCTCAAGATCGAAGACCTTATGTGGAGGAGGCCGAGCGCCTGCGGGTGATTCACATGACGGAGCATCCAAACTACAAGTATCGACCCCGGCGACGCAAGCAGTCCAAGCTGCGAGCCATGCAGCCTGGAGGCAAGGATCAGAGCGAAAGTTCACCCAATCCCGTGGGCAGTGCTGGCTCTAAGGCGAATCCCAAGCTGGCCACGCCTCCCCTGGCCACTGGATCCTCTAGCTACACAACGCCCACCACCGATGAAAGCACCTGCAATTCCACAAACCAGAATCTAAACCAGAGTCAGGTCTCTACCGGAGGCGGAGGAGGCCTGTACGAGCAGCCCCTGAAGCCCACATACTCACCCAGTTCCGTGGACTGTTACAGCAATGCGGACAGCTCGGAGCAGATAGAGTCCCTTGCTTCCAATTGTGCGCCTTCACCGACGGGTGGCGGCGGTAGCTACGACAGCTCCCTGCTCCTCAAGAAGCTAACAAAGGCGCCAAGTGGCCGGGCGGCAAAATCCCGCCAGGATAATAAACTCACCAAGGCCGAAGACAAAAGCAAGGTCCAGGCGCAGCAGCAGGCCCATCAGCAGGGAATCTATGCCACCACCTCGTATCCGCTGGCGCCCACATCCGTGGCCGTGGTGGCTGCTCGGGGCATGTATGTGACCTGCAACAATCGGGGTCTCCTCGACCATGGCCACTCCGTCAAGGGCACCTTTTACCCGCCTGTCTCCGTGTCCGAGGACGAGGGCAGCACCTCGATGAGGAGCAGTGTGAGTGTCCTGCAGCAGCATTGCAATCTGGGCACTGTGACGCCCTCCAGCTCCTCGGGGCCCCTCACGGCCAGCGAGATGAGCAGCTATACGGTGTCCATGGCGGATAATTGCGGGAATCTTAGGCTCAGCATGAATGAGTTGTCCGCCCAGGAGTACCTGCCAAGTGCTAATGCTTACGGGATGCAGTACGAGGACTTCCTGCGCTATCAATCCAATGACTTGGATTACTCCACCTCTTCGTCGGCGGCATTGGAGCACAAGGATCCCTCGCCAGAGGGCGTCCAGAAGAGCCTCAAGTACCCGGACACGAATCAGAACTATGATGACTATGAGGCGGAGGCCTACAGCAATGCCATGCTGCCGGCAACAGCGGCCAGCTATTACACACAGCTACCCTATGCGCCCACCTCGCTGGCCGCCTTTCCCCTGCAGCTGGCGGTGCCCTTCCAGCAGGCAACAACAGGTGGCTACGGTGGGCAGCCCATGCAGAGTGGTTACCTGCATTACGGCAACTATGGGGGCTATGAGAGCATGCCGCAGCAGCAGCAACAACAGCAGCAGCAGCAACATCAGCAGCAGCAGCAGCAATCTTCGCACTCGGCTCCTCCAGCCTTGACAGCTCCTCCTCCTCCTCAGACTGTGACCTCCCATCCCGGTGGTTCAGCAGCCATGCAGCAGCATCATCATCACCACTTTGCCCCAGGACCCGGCATGGTGGGCGTCGGCGTGGGCGTGGGAGTAGGAGAGATGCTCTTCGAGCAGCAGCAGCGCAAGGACGATGAGATTAGCAACATTCTGGCCGGAGTGCGGAAGACCTGCTACAGCAACTGACTCCCAGGCGAAGACATTTGTAATTTTGATAACTAAATAAAAGAGAGATCTTAGAGAGCGTGGTTATAGGTAGACTTAAGGCTTCTTCCAGTCCCCCCCAAAACTCCCCTTTGTAATGTAAAATGTTTTAGAAATTTATGAAAAACAAAACAAGAACAAAATATAAACAAACGAAATAAAGTAAAGCCTAAGAAAGTAATCGAATCGAATCGAAAGAGAGTCTGGTGTGGAAGGCATCTCCCAGTGACAGCTACAGCTACTCCTTGGGGTGGAACGCGGGTCCAGGCCGTGACCATATGACACAGCCACCCGATATATACACGACGACGGGAGTCTGCGCAGTGACCAGGTTCCATCAGGTTGTGTGTGGAGTGCAAAGATTTTTCTTTTCTCATTCGAACACACGGCCAAAAGATTTTTCCTCAAGTTACATAAATTTTCAAATAGATTTTTGCTTATAAAAACCATTTCCTGGCCACTAGCGGCTTCAACTTTAATTCGTGACTGGATTTCGAAAACCCCCAAGTGAGCGCAGGATGTGCAAGTAACCGAGAAACGCATGAAACGCACACCACGCTGGGCGCCAAGACGAGAAGTCCCTCATCCATTCCACCAAACGAAATCTGAGACAAAATTCCAAGTTTATTTTCTAGATCTCTAGATCTTCGACCGAATTTGAGCAAACCGGAAACGGAAGCTGCGGCGCCAGTCCCGCAAATTGTCACTGCAACATAATTCTGGCCATCGGCAAAATCGATAAGCCTCAGCCTCAGCACATTCGAGCCAAGCGTCGCACGCCTTCTTGACACCACCACCACCACCACCGCTTGCGGCCGCCGCCATCCGAATCCACCACCTTGAACACCACCTAACCATACCACCGTCATCGCCATCGCCATCGACATCGACATTCCACCATCGTTCGTAGCCAGCATCCAAAATGTCATTCATAGCCAAATTGAAGGCCACGCCATTGCCGCCCCTGAGAAACATACTGAATGTGGCCGTGCAAACGGCCCGACAGACAATTCCAGAGCGCAAGGATTACGAGCAACCGCCGGGCAGCACGCATCACCAGCAGCAGCAGCAGCAGCATCCCCACCAGCCACAGCCCTCTGGCATGGAGGAGAACACAGAGATGAGCTCGAATCCCTTTCGGAATGCTGGCAACTGGACAGAGAACGATGGCGAGGGCGATGGCGAGTACAAGGGCGAGTACCAGAGCACATCCTTCAATGAGTACGACGGCAGGTATCAGCAAACGGACGGATTTAGGTGGGTTCAACTCCTAGTTAATCCTTACGCCTACTTACCTTGTATTTCCGTTTCTCCAGGCAAGGCAGCATTGCCTCCGAGGGCAGTTCCTTCGTCTGCGAGGGAGAAGGTGGCGGCGGCTGCAAAATTGATGAATTCCAGGCGGCCTGGAATGTGACCAACGCCATCCAGGGCATGTTCATTGTCTCACTGCCCTTTGCCGTGCTCCATGGCGGTTACTGGGCCATCGTGGCCATGGTGGGCATAGCACACATCTGCTGCTACACGGGCAAGGTGCTGGTGCAGTGCCTCTACGAACCAGATCCCACCACTGGGCAGATGGTGCGAGTGCGGGACAGCTACGTGGCCATTGCCAAGGTATGTTTTGGACCCAAACTGGGTGCTCGGGCCGTGAGCATTGCCCAGTTGATCGAGCTTCTGATGACGTGCATCCTGTACGTGGTGGTGTGCGGCGACCTGCTGGCCGGAACCTATCCGCAGGGTTCGTTTGATTCGCGCTCCTGGATGCTGTTCATCGGCATCTTCCTGCTGCCCATGGGCTTCCTGAAGTCCCTGAAAATGGTCTCGACTTTGTCGTTCTGGTGCACCATGTCCCACATCGTGATAAACGCCGTAATCCTGGGCTATTGCCTGCTGCAGATCGGAGACTGGGGCTGGTCCAAGGTGCGCTTCAGCATCGACATGGAGAACTTTCCCATTTCCCTCGGCGTGATTGTGTTCTCGTACACCTCCCAGATCTTCCTGCCCACGCTCGAGGGCAACATGACCGATCGCTCCAAGTTCAACTGGATGCTGGACTGGTCCCATATTGCGGCCGCCGTGTTCAAGGCCGGCTTTGGGTACATATGCTTCCTGACCTTCCAGAACGACACCCAGCAGGTGATCACCAACAATCTGCACTCGCAGGGCTTCAAGGGCATGGTGAACTTCTTCCTGGTGATCAAGGCCATCCTTAGCTATCCCTTGCCCTACTATGCCGCCTGCGAACTGCTCGAGAGGAACTTCTTTCGGGGTCCGCCAAAGACCAAGTTTCCCACCATCTGGAATCTGGACGGAGAGCTGAAGGTCTGGGGCCTGGGCTTCCGCGTGGGCGTCATTGTGTCCACCATACTGATGGCCATTTTCATACCCCACTTTTCCATTCTGATGGGTTTTATTGGTAGCTTCACGGGCACCATGCTCAGCTTTATCTGGCCGTGCTATTTCCACATCAAGATCAAGGGCCACCTGCTCGACCAGAAGGAAATAGCCAAAGACTACCTCATCATTGGGCTCGGCGTGCTCTTCGGCGTGATTGGAATCTATGATTCCGGAAATGCCCTGATAAATGCATTCGAAATCGGTCTTCCCTTCTAAGTCTTGAATTTTCTTTGTGATTTCTGGATCCCTTCGGGCCAGGCAAGTCTTCCAGGTGCTGCGGCATCATTTGGCCAGGTCCGAGGGGCCAAGGATTCAGTTATATACATATACCATACAAGCGAATGAATATCGAAATTGAAAACAATAATGTTTAGTCTGTAAGAAAAACGCAACGCAAGTCTTCCAAACAAGCGAAAAAATGTCTTCCAAACATAAATAATAACAGTAACTATTTATGATGATATATAAAAGAGTGTAAAGTTAAGAATATACAAGAGAGAATAATTATTGTATTGAAATATAAGGTATAGAGAAATTGAACAGAGAAACACAATAAACTGCATATGTACACCATTATACAAAATACGAAAACAACAAACCGAAATGTACTCGTGCTCGTATGTTATAGATAGAACCCATTGTTTATATATACCTATTATAGTCGAATGGATTTTTTTAACGTTTAAATATACAGTTACCTATACATACTAGCCTTTAAAAACGACACTAGCGCATCTTTTAAACTCTCAATAAAGACGTCATCTCCAGTTGATCCCAATAACACAGAGTCCAAATCGAAATTCCAAAAATATTATTATATGTTTATTGTTAATTCTCGTTCTCGGATTGGTTTGCATAATAATTGCATAGAAAACAAATGTAAAGTATATATATTGTCATGGAAGCTTAGGCGTCTAGTGTTATTATGGGATATGTATGTCTTGGGGGTTAGTGAGGCAAAGGTATAAGCTCGGCTTTCGGGTTAGTTTGAGGTCTTGAAGAACTTGTGTTCTTGAGTACTCCTGGTATGCTGGAATGCACCTTTGTTTATCTTATGCACCGCACAGGTGGTGGTGCTCGGGGCAGTTATGTATTCGCTCTTGTAGAGACTGGAGCCGGTGAACTTGTCGTTGCCCAGACTAATCGACGACTGATTGCCGCGACGGGTGGTGGTCATCATGCGCTCGGTGTGGCCATGGTGGCTGTAGGAGGGGAAATCGATGCCCCCGCTGGAGCTGGACACATGCTGGCTGCCCCGATGACGTGTCGTATGGGAGTGCGTGGATTGAGATGGAAAATCGATGCCACCCCCACCCGAGACTTGGGTGCGTGTCACAGTTGTTGTTCCGGTGACTCCTCCTCCGCCGCCACCAGAAAATATTCGGGACATCGAGGACGATGATGATGAGTTCTTGACGTTCTCTTTGTGCACGTTACAGGTCCTACGCTCGCTCGAGAAGCTGGTATTCTGCTCAGAGTCCCGATTCTGCCGGTGAATGCTGCTGTAGCTCTGACGCTGCTCCCCGCCATGGGGGGCACTGCTGGAGGGTTGCTCGTGCAGATTGAGAATACTCTTTCGCATCATCTTGCCGTTGGAGGTGAGGCTGCCGTTGGCCGTGTTTGAATCGCTGGTGACATTCTTGCGATGGAATATGGTATTCGAGACGTCGGCCTCCGAGGAGAACTCGCTCTTGCGGTGATGGAAGTGCTTGGAACTGGTCATATTGGAGGTGGAGTTACCGGTCACAATGTTGTGGCTGGAATTCCTGTTGCCACCGGAAACCACTCTGCTGGCTGAGTCGTCGGTGACTCGACTTGTGGCATCGCCGCCAATGATGTTGCTTGAGACATTTCTTCCGGTAACCACACGGGATGTTGATGTAGTTTCCCCAGTTATGTTGCTGGAAACGTTTCTGCCAGTCACTACTCGTGTGGTTGAGTCCTCCGTCACATTGCTGGTCACATTTCTGCCCGAAACAAGGCGAGTCGATGAAGAGTCGCCAGTTACGGTATTGGAGACAGTTCCGCCTGACACCACTCTCGAGGTAGTATCGCCGCCAGTGATATTCCTGGTGACACTTCCCTGATTCGTTTCGATGGCTCTGGTCGATAGATCAGTTTGGACTAGGTTGTGGTTTCTCTGCATCGAGGTGGTTTCCTTGTGAATGTTTTGGGTATTCTCAATGTTTGTCGTTGTTGTATTCTTGGCCACATTCTCGATCACATTGATCTTGGCCGGCCTCTTGACATACTCGGTTTCGGGCTCCTTTTTGTGGCGGCCTCCAATCACAGTGGTTACCTTCTTTGTGGACACCACAATGAGACCGTCCACAGGGTTTTGACTGTTGGAATCCACTTGCTTAACTGCGTCCTTGCCGGATACGAAGTTCATCTGGTTGGTGGTCTTCAGGATTGCCGTATCACTGCCCAAAGTGATGGATGAACTGTTGTGCTTGTATTTCTGAGTGCGTTGAACTTTGTCCACGGTTGTCTTGTTGGTCGTCGTTTTGTAATCATCCTTTCTGGTGACTGTCATCGAACCTTCCAACTTTAAGTTGTCCACAGGTCGCTTGGGAGTTTCTCGTTTAATTGTCTCTGTAAGAGTGGTGCTATCGGTTTCGCTTCGGTCGGTTCTCTTGTAGAATTCTCCCTCCGGCTTTAAGTTATCCTTGGGCTTCTTTTGGACCGGTCGCTCTGCAGGCCTGAAGGCTGTCTTATCGGGTGTGTAGAATTCACCTTCCACCTTTAGGTTATCGCTTGGCTTCACCTGTTCGGGCCGCTTGACATGATGGTATTCCTCCTTCTGGGTAAATGTCATTTCACCCTCAGTTCTCAGATTGTCTTTGCGAATTACAGTCTTTACCCTGTCTGCCGGCCTGAAGCCTTCCTTCTCTGGGATGTGCATCTTGCCCTCTGGTTTCAAATTGTCGACGTATCTCTTTTGTTCGGGGCGAGATCCAGGCTCATATTTTGGCTTTTCGGGAGTGTACATAACGCCTTCAGGTTTCAGATTGTCTTCGGGCTTTACTGGCGTAGGTCTTACGACATGCTGGTATTCAGTTTTTTCTGTGAAAGTCATTTCTCCTTCAGTGCGAAGATTGTCCTTATGAACAACTTTGGTCACCTTATCAGCAGGCCTGTACTTGGCCTTATCTGGGATGTCCATCTCACCCTCTGGTTTCAAGTTGTCTTGAGGTTTCTTCTGCTTGGGTCTCTCGCCAGGCTTGAAGCCCTGCTTCTCCTGAACATAGAATTCTCCCTCCACTTTCAGGTTGTCTTTTTGCCTCACAACGGTTACCCGCTCTCCAGGTCGATATTTCGGCTTTTCGGGACTGAAGAATTCACCCTCGGGCTTCAAGTTATCAGTCGGTTTTACTTGCTCTGGTCTGACAACATATTGATACTCTTTCTTTTCCACAAATGTCATCTCGCCTTCAGTACGTAAATTGTCCTTCTGAATTATTTTCTTAGTTTTATCCGCGGGCTTAAAGACGTGCTTCTCAGGCTTAGCAAACTCTCCCTCAGGCTTTAGATTATCCACAGGTTTTTTCGCTACCGGTCGCTCTCCTGGCTTATAGCCTGCCTTTTCCGGTGTATAGAAATCGCCTTCAGGTTTAAGATTGTCCTCGTGACGAACCTGGGATGGTCGCTCGCCTGGCCTGTATGGTTGCTTTTCTGGACTGTAAAAGTCTCCCTCCGGTTTCAAGTTGTCATGAGGCTTCTTCTGGACAGGTCTCTCGGCTGGCCGGAATCCTGGCTTTTCCGGGGCGTAGAACTCTCCCTCTGAGCGGAGATTATCCTCTGGTCTTACTTGAGATGGTCGTTCGCCTGGCTTGTATTTCGGCTTCTCCGGACTGTAGAATTTTCCCTCGGGCTTAAGATTGTCGGTTGGTTTAACCTGATCAGGACGTACAACATATTGATATTCTTTCTTTTCAACAAATGTCATTTCGCCTTCAGTGCGAAGGTTATCCCTTTGTACGATCTTTTCAGTCTTCTCAGCCGGCCTGTAGACTTGTTTCTCTGGTTTTGCAAAATCTCCTTCTGGTTTTAGATTGTCCTCTGGCTTCTTTTGAACTGGTCTCTCAGCAGGGCGGAAACCAGGCTTTTCGGGGGTGTAGAATTCTCCCTCTGGTTTTAGATTATCCTCTGGTCGAACTTGGGAAGGTCTTTCTCCTGGCTTGTACTTTGGTTTCTCTGGGCTGTAGAATTCTCCTTCCGTCTTCAAATTGTCTTCTGGCTTCTTTTGAACCGGTCTCTCTGCAGGTCTGAACCCAGGCTTTTCTGGCGTGTAGAAATCTCCCTCAGGCTTAAGATTATCCTCTGGCCGGACTTGAGAAGGCCTTTCTCCTGGTCTGTATTTCGGCTTTTCTGGGCTGTAGAATTCTCCCTCAGGCTTCAGATTGTCGGTCGGCCTAATTTGATCAGGACGATCAGCAGGGCGGAAACCAGGCTTTTCGGGAGTGTAGAATTCTCCCTC
>JAEIIL010024943.1:0-26833 GCA_018905715.1 Drosophila lini | reverse complement strand
GGGTTATAACGAAGTTTAAATCGCACTCCTGTAAAGTGTCATTTTGAAAGCTGGTGTACACGTTTACTCAAAGTCTACAATCGGTTTGAAATTTGAAACATAACTTCTTTAACTTATTCTACACTAAATGTTATTATATTTTTTATTTAAAAAGTTAACTTAATTCTTTAGTTAAAAATCGGGAGTTTGACTTCCGATTTTGATAATAAATTAAAATTAATTAAAATATTAAAATATTAAAAATAAAAACACTACGTGAGTACCTAAGACACTTTTTTTTTTAAATAATAAAGTATATTTTTTTGATATCGGATGTTTTTGTGAACAGTTAGGATGTACACCGAAAACCAACTCTTTTTTGAGGGGACTCCAGAGATTACTGGTAAATAAATAAATAAATACTGTAAATATTTTTATACCACAATTAAAATGAAATTATTCAAATGTTGTGTTTTTATATGGTTTCTAATTCATTAAGTTAACTTTAGTCGTTATGCCACAAAGTGTTTTGGAAAAGAGGGCAGTTTTGCAACGAATTAAAATATGATAGGACCATGCAGCTTTAATCGATATCTACGAAGGGCAGAAAGAAGTCCTCAATTGTCCAGGTATCGCGGATAAGTGGCAAGGCACGATTACAAGGCGATATTCGAAATAACATTTCCAAACACGTTTTCCTTGTCCATGTCCATCTGTCCGTCTGTCCGTTTCTACGCAAACTAGTCAATCAGTTTTAAAGCTATCTGAATGAAACTTTGCGTATCTATACACTCTCACTGCTATATATGTCGGAACGGGCCGGGTCGGACGACTATATCATATAGCTGCCATACAAATGTTCGATAAAGTTTATATATAAAAAAAATTATAACTTGGCTGTTTTTAAACATTTTTGCATAATTTTTGAGATATGGCCATTTTATATTATTTCAGAATTTCAATTTTAATTTTATGAAAATCGAACGGGAACGATCGGGAAATTAGACTTTTCGTGTTATGGCACTGGTGGAAATGGGCAGCATTTACGAACAATATGTTTTTTAGCGCCATCCGGCGGTTAGTTTACTGAACTACAGTTCTAACATACATTTTACATGTCAATTCGAATTTGAAATCGATTTCGCCGCGAGCCCTAGCCAAGACGTCATCCCAAAAAGTCTTATAACTCAGCCTATTCTACAACCGTTATAGAAGGTCAGCAAACGCTTGCGCCATTTTCTCCATTTCTCTCCTCTCTCTCGCAGCGGGAAATGTCAAAAGTGACATGACAATAGAAAAGCTGTGTGCATGAGAAGAGCGAAAAACAAACAGACAAAGCCACCCCCAAAAAGCCGCCCCAAAGCGCGCCTTCGTCCCCCCCACAACTCGCCAACGAAAACAACCCTGAAAGGGCAGAGGAAAACTTTACAGAAAATACCTGAATACCTCCTATGAGCCCTGAAGGAAATGCAAGTGCGGAGAAGGAAAGGCGGGAGGGAGCGGGGAAGGAGGTATTCGCAGGAGATGCACCACCTCAGCCATCCCCTTGAACAGCGAATCTTTCCGCTCTGAATTCTCCGCTCTGGCGCTCTCTCTTCTACCTGCTCTCTTTGGGATGCTTTTCGGGCTCTGTGCGCAGCAATCTCAACGAGATGGGGGCGAAAATCTCTAATAAGGATGTCCGCTGATGAAAAATTCATGTCCTGGCAGCAGCCTGCGCTGGCTCCTGAGTAAACGAAAACACTTCGACCCAGCCGCACGCAGCGAAAACACAGGCACCCAGGCCAGAGATTAGGTGAAGCCAGAGGAGGAACCCTTAGCCCATCCGAATTGTGCAATAAATAAATCGCTGCATACCGCCAGGGCGCAGCAGCCAGCCAGTTTCCCAGCCAGGTCGGGAAATCGCCACGCGAGTGCCAGTGCGAGTGCCTCTGAAAATACAGATAATCCCGTTTCGACGCGTCTGTGAGGAGTGATTGTATAATTTGCAGTGCTTTTACGGGCGTGTGGGGGCTCAGCGGCAGCGGCCACGGCGACATATCCCGGGATTATCTAGTTCCCGAATCTCCGTCAAGTCGGAAAATTCCATTCCCCCAACGCAGGCTGCGGCATGAAAACTTAATTGACTTTAATAAATAATTTCGACAGTCGCCATTGTTGTTGTTGTTATTCCCGTTGTTTGTGTGTGCGCCAACGGTTTTTCGGTGAAAGCGAACGCGGGTCCAAAGCGGAATCGGAAAAAGTTGCTGAAACAACCAGGAAGCCAGTAAAAAAAGAAAAAAAGGGAATACATAGAGAACTTGCCGCTGCCGTTGCCGCCTGTAAGAGCAGAAGCCAAGAAGCGGGGGTGCCGAAGCAGAAGGACGAAAGCCGGGGGCGGAAGGAGAAGGAAGCGAAGAGGCGGTCGTGGAGTTGGAGCAAGCAAGAGAGCCGCCATTACTGCGTAAGAGAGAGATATACAGAGAGAGCAAGCGTCAAAGAGACCTGCGCTATTTTGTGGATGCAAAAATTATAAACAAAACTCAAAGTCCACAAGAAGGTGGAAGCCATTCTTAGGAATTTCTTAGCCGGAAAGAAATATATATAAATATTAGTTAAACATTAAACGACTAATCAATACATATCAATCGTTAATAATTAGCGAATTAATAATTAAGCCGAGTAAAACCAGAAATTACCAAGGAAAAGCCAGATATTAAGGGAAGATGAAATATTAAAACCAAATGTTATAAAAATACATATCATGTGAAAGTGCATGTGAGCCAGAAAGAGGATAAATATCTAAAGGATAACTATACAAAAAATATCAATCAAGATATAAAAGAGGAATGTAACACCGAAATATTTAAAAATATTTCACCGAAGGAAACGAAAACATATCATGTAACTCGCCCAAAAAGCTAGTTGAAACCATTGAACAAGCTATTTTATCTAACCAAAAAGAAAATATAAAACCAAATGAACTAGTCTAGGAAAATCGTGCAACATATCGCATACATATCAAAGCTCTTGCAAAGAGTCTACAACTAGCGTAAATTACAACCATAAGATATAAATATAATTAAACTGCGAAGAGAGGAAATCGCAAGCCGCAATTTTTGTTAGAAGTTTTACATCAGTTACCAAATATATACGAATATAAATAAATATATAATAATTATATATACTCAAGTATCGCCACATATCATTGGGGAAACCTCAGCAAAAGTGAAGAATAATAACAGCTACAAAACATATCAATTATATATAGAGAGAACACCTATCTAAGGGAGCTACTCATAAAGTTATTTACTTTATTAAGAGGACCAATTTCACATGCCGAGAAGACTTAATTGATGTCCAGACAACGGATCAGAAGACATAACATTGCTGAAAGGTAAGTTTTATCAAATGTATATACCTGAATTAGATAAATAAAGAGAAATTAACTATATAACCAAGAACTAACTCTGCATTAAGGTCGTACAAAACTAACATCTATATTTGGGTATCGCTCTCCGTGTTTAAAAACTCGTAAAAATGCAATTGTCGTAATCATAAAAAAATAAAACCATTTTTATATGAGTACGAGAGCACTTTTTGATGGAAGTTTTATAGAGCAGAGTATTGTAGGGTCGTTAAAAAATACTTTGCACAGATCAAATGAATAGTTCTAAATGGCTAGCTATAATTTTCGGAATGAAGATATTAAACTAGTACTTCTTATATGTGTAAAAACATCACAAAATTACCCTTACCCCAGGCTTTAAGAATTCAAATTTCAGTGTCTCTTTGAGAAATATTAATTATAATTTATTTTTACTTTTGTTTCTATCATAATAATTACTAGCAATCAAGTTCTAGTAATAAGAAAAATGTAGATATGCAGTTGAGCTGACAAATTCAAAAAAAATCAAATTAAATGGTTCATTCCTTCCCTTCTTGAGATGATATTCCAATTGGAATATTCGGTCTCGATGTAGGCATACTCCCGAAATATCCCTGAACACACCCGCTTCCCTAAAAACCAATCATAAACTTTTCGGTTAAGGCAGGGAAGCATAGGTAATCCATAAACAGCCTAAAATAAAACCGGGGCCGAGGCCCCCAACATTTTATGCGCCAATAGCTCTAGAGGGGATTCCCGTACCGCCATACAGCCATGCCGCCCCGCCCCTACCGCAATGCCGCCCCTCGCTAAACCGTAATGAGCCTGTCGAAGTGAAATTTGTTGCTGCAGCGCCTAAGAGCGTGCCGCAAACACACACACAACAAGCTGCCAACAAAATCAATAGGCGGGCATATGTGTGTGTGTGTGTTTGTGCGCGTAAACAGCTAGAAAAATCAATCAAAATCGTCGCCACGCGCGCTATTAAAATTTTCATTTTTATGATTATCGCTTGCGAAAATCCGCAACAATTGTGCGGGTTCACACGGCGCCAAGGGCCGCGGGGGGCAAGGGGAGGGACTAAGGACGCACAACAGGACACCTACGAAGACGAGGAAAGGAGTGCGACTGCGAGTGCGTGTTTGTGTGTGTGACTGAGCAAATGTTTAACTTTGGCCATAAAATTAAATTTAATTTTCAATTACTGCGGTTGGCAATCGTTTGCATTGGCCTGGCCGGAACTGCACCCCCCGGCCGAATAAAAGAGTGATTACAAAAAAGTCCGCACCTGTCCGGCCACCCACATCTCTTCCTTTCCACCTAGAGCGAGGCGACTTACCTTTCGGCCATTAGAGCGGTGGCCACTTTAAGGCCGCCGCCACTGCAGCTGGCTCACTTTTGCAGCATCAAAAATTCATCTCCATCAGCCAGCGGCCAGCAGCAGCTGCTGGCTTTTCGCTCTTTTCACTCCCCCTCCCTTCGCCGGCATTTTCCCCTTTTTTCTTGGTCTTTTCTGCGGGCCAGTTTGGGCTGCCCACTTTGCACTGCATACTTTCAGGCGTCATCCCCTAATGAGTGCAAAAATGAGCTTCGGGGAATGCAGAAAGCCAGCGAGCAGCAACAACAAAGTAGCAGCGGCACCGTGAAAGAAGACTCACAAAATACTCTTGGAGATCATAATTACACTTAACTCCTTGGGCTTGGCAATACATTTAAGCTTGAAACAGGTCGGCAAAGTTATTGGAGAACCCACACATCATTTGATACAAATTCAGCTCATTTAACTGTAAGATTTTCTTGGGTGATTTCATATAAGTGCTAACTTCTTTTTTATTGTTAAATAACATAACCAGACAATTTTCTTTCTTAATTTGGTTATTAATTAACCCGGAGATTTAATAGATGATTACTTAGAGAAGCCATTAATTTCCGTACTAAAAACATACTATTCTAATCAGTTAACAAATAATAGCTAAAGCCTCTAACAACTTAACTTTGTGATTGTATTGGCCGCTTTGTTGAAGATCGAAGCCAATTTAATGGCATATTTCACAACGCAAGAGATTGCATGTTTCAAAGGAAGAACGTAATCAGAAAATGCAGATAAATGTCCTCCAACTTTTCCACACAGAAACAACGAGAACGACAGTAACGGACCACTTTTCTGTGCTGATCTAAATGAAAAAATACCCGATTTAAAGTAATCCAGTCCTTCCGTTTCGTTATGCGTTGCCATCTTTTGGCCAACGTTAAAGTGTACCTGAAGCTGAAGGCTATATGGCCGAAGAAACGGCAACGGAACTTTCCACCAAAGTGGGTGAAGGTAATTTTCCACGTAGTCGTGTCGACATTTCATGCAAATTCTTTTTACTTTTTTGTGCAGATTCCCCCGCTTGCTCTGCTTCTGTTGCGTGAGCGTTTTTTTGCGTTTCTTGTTCCTTACTTAGTTAAAGTTAAAGTTTGCAGGGCAGATTGGTGGGGCGGCAGAAACGCAAGGAGAGCGCTTTTAAGCGGTATTCATGTAGTCGTCTACATTCTATTAAACTCGAAACTTGAGTGCATATTTTATGGCGTTTCTGAGGGCTCACGCAGGGTGATTGTCGAGCAGATGATGATGTCATCAGCAACAAGGCTGCGAAAAAGTCAGTTGAGGGAGGTTGCGAGACTGGGGGGACTCGTAGGTGTTGCTTCTACAGGTGGACAATCTAGCTTAATCGCTGGCTCCGCAAATTAATCAAAATTCATGTAGCATGCCTCCCAGAGCTGCCTCGCATACGGCAAATGCAATTAGGCTGAGCTGTTTCCCAGCCTTAGGTGTGTGAGTGTGTGTATGTGTGTGGCCCAGAGCAATCATTTAAATAGCTTACGTTTTGGCCACCTCAACCGCCGCCTGACATCCGCACAAATATATCATATGCGAGCGGAAAAAATGTATGTCTGGCATACGAAATTTCTGCTGCCTTGGTAATAAGCGGAAAAGCCGAGCAACCTTTGACCCTCTTTCCGCCCCCGAAGCGCCCCTGAACCTCGGCATTTTCCACGCTTCATTACATTAGATGACACGCCTCCGTCGTCCTTCGTCCCTCGGCCCCATGCAGACGTGTGACAATGACGTAGTAGAACATTTCATTTTTCGGCGGCAGGAAAAAACTTCAGATGACTAACTGCCAACGGCGCCACGCACTTTTCCCAACCCCCAATCGCGCTGCCTCATTTTTAATTCATGAAATGTTTGCCACTAACAAAAAATTACACTTAATGTTAACCTGGCCAAGGAGGCGGGAAAGGCGAGCCGGGAAAGTCCAAGTAAATTTTCCGAGCCACTGCAGGCGAGGAAAATTCAAACCCCTCGAAGCCCGAGGCCCGCAGCCCGCAGCCCAGGACATGGGTAATTGTCACTTACGGCTGGTCCTGTCTATATGTATTTGTCTCATATCTTATATACTTTAGCCCGGGCCCGAGCAGGCATTAAATATTTATGAAATTACGGCCCAGCAAATATATACAAAAAGTTATCTCCGTATGCGTATACATGGGAAATTGATTGACTGACTGACTGCTTGACGGCTGATTGGCAGTTGGCGGTGGGCTGCAGGGATATGGGGCCTAGGCTTGTGCCGGCTTTCTCAGAGTTTCCTTCTTAATTGTCCCATTTGCCTTAATTTTTAATGTGTCAGTGGGAAAGTTTAGAGTACATCACATATGAACAGATGTTTGGCGGGGGGCCTAATGGCGGTGAAGGGGCGGAAAGTCCTGTGAGAACCCTGCAGCGTTGACCAGTCGTAATTACATGGACAGCTGTCAAGTTTCCGTGAGGCGTTTTAAATTGAACTAATTCTCTAGACATGCAAATGACGATGGATGGGCCCCATTGAGTCCCCAAGGACCAACCCCCTTTCCTCACTACCCTTGCTCAGGTGCGCCCCTTAAAAGTTGCTCATATTTTTTTAGAACGCAAACGGAAATTCACATTCCAAGTGCGCTGGGGACGTACTCAAAGGAAAGACAGGAGCAGACCCAAACTCGAAACTGATTTTTCAGCTCAAGTGCATGCCAATTGCTCCCCAGCTGCAGCTCCATTCGCCTTTCGTCTTTCCTCTGTCTCTGTTTGCTTTTGATTCGATATTGACTGATTTGTAATTTAAGATAAGCAAATGCTGCAGGAGCTGCTGAGGGAATCGGGAATCGGAATCAGACTCGACATCGGCACAGGAAGCTGCAGGAGCAAGGCAAATGTTTTGTCAATATTTGTCTTGAGAAGCTGAAAGCGGGCTAGAATCAGCGCACTCAGGTGAGCGTTTAGTGAATGATTTAGGCACTCAAATAGTCCAGAGGTCTTTGGAATTATCAGGGTTACAGGGCAGCTTTGGCTCAATCAGCCTTGAAAATGTTTAGGATTAGTTTTCGCCTTTAGCTTGAGAAACCTGGTTGATTAAAAAATTAATTAGAAGTGCCTGATGAACTTATTTTCTACTTACTAATAACTAACTTCATATTAGTAAGGTTTTGTTCGATTAAAGTATTAAAGATATTTAAAGTGTTTTTAAGATCTTGATAAATTAAAATTATAAACTAAATTAAGAAATAGAGTAGAATGAGTACATAATTAATTTTAAGAATTCACCAGTAAGAAGTTCTTATCATTTTTGAGTCGATCACTTTCACTGCTAGGTGCTGTGGCCCAGACAAGTGGGCTTAATTCGGCCGACAGCGATTCACGAGCGAGAAGTTAATTGGAAGACTCAAAGATGCGGACTTAAAGGCATCCGCACGGGCAGCTTTTCTTCATTTTCCGTCTTAGCCGCAAACCGCTTTTCATTGCTGCCGGGCCCCAAAAATCTGTGTCAAGTTGACATTTTGACTAATTTAAAATGAAAGCCTCGGGGTGGCCACGGCAGATGAAGGAGAGGGCGCAGGGCGAGGAGCAGAGCAAAGAAAGGCGGCAGGGAGAACGGAGAATGAAGAGTGGAGAGCACACATGCATACACGCGCCCATATATTATGAAATCTTTTGGAAAGGCAAACGCAGAAAAGTATGCTACGGTTCTTGCAGACACACTCAGACGCACACTAATGAACACACACACATGTCCTACACACACTCGCCCACATTTCTTGTGGCTTATGCGCATATTGTGCAATTTTATGTAGCATACTTTGAGGGGCATGTTAAAAAGCTGCCTTAGCACGAGAGCGAGATGAAAGTTTGCTCTTCACACCGCCCCTCACCGACCCCCGACCCCCGATCCCCGACAGTAGCAGCCCTAAGACCCCCAAGAACCCCTTCATCCGCTCCCATCCACACTCTTTTGGCATTTGTTTAACTGCGCCACATTTTACGGCATTAACCCAAATTAACATAACATAAAACTCATTTTCCAGGGGTTTGGACCACATTTCTCCCAGTCCCTCCATCCACCAGTCCCCCACACCACCAACCCGAATGCAACCCTTTTTATTTGGCTTATTTTAAATACGAAAACAATATTTTGTTAGGCCAAATTCGGTGTGTGTGCAGTGTGTAAGCCTTGGCATAACATTAATCAAATGATATTTTGATTATCATGCAAGTGAATTAATTATGGGGCCATCTTTACCTAAAATGTCCTCCTTCCTTCGTACCAAACTGTTTGCTTACATACCCTTACCCTGCTCTGCGTTTGTGGTAGACTTCGTCCATTATTTTCTGTTTTTATTGATGACTGTCTTTGGGGTTGAGTGACGGAATAGGTTAAAGTTTCACCACAAAAGCTACATTTTCTGGCAAGGTTGTATGACTTGACCACGCCCAATTAAGACTGCTTTCTATCGTTGTATTTTCCTTGCCATTTAATGATTATTGAATTCTACTTCATTATGTGACTTAAAGCTATTTAGAAATATTTTTAAAAGTTCATTTTGGTTGTATAAAATTAAGCATAACTTAAAAGCTAACCTTACATTAAGAAATTTGTCAATTCCTATCGACTATCTTTGCCTTTGTACGCTCTATGGTCGATAATTTCTTCAGGCTCACCTGAAAAAAAATATTATTTCATTTTCATTCACAGTGTGTTGTCTGTGTTTGTCCTTTTTTTATGTAAATTATCGACCGCATTTCATACGACGCGCGTCTGCAGGACGAAGGCCTTATAGCTCGGCACGAGGCCGGCTCTGGCTTGGAAAACTCTCCCTGTTATGTCCTGGCTACATAGAAAAAAAATCCATAGAAAGGTCCTTCTCAAAACGGCTATATCAGTCAATAAGATTATTAAAGTTACAATTAAATAAAGTACTAGCCCTTTAACTTCTTCTAAATGACTCTAGACCAGCCAGAAAGAATTTATAATGTGTATAGCACGTTATTTTCTTGCAGTGTGGTTCTGTCACGCAGCGCCGCTGCCTTTGGGGCGGTAAGTGGTTAATGCCACTTGCCCGCTGGCCATTTGTGGGCTGGCCTCGGGCCTGGTTACATTTACACGAGAGGAATATGCACAGTTTGCTCGCACACTCGTTTGCAGCCACACACACACGGACACACTCGTATCCCGCAAACACACACTCACACACACTTGCACTCACGAATCCTCATGCGTGCCATTACCTAGCAGGAAGTGTCACACCCTCTCGCTCTACCGCTCCTGCTGGCCCGCTCACTCTGCGGTCACGTATTCATTATCATTATCTTAATGAAGCGTTATGTAAGGTGCATTATAATTATGGATTTTTTTCGGCCGGATTGTCGGCTAATGACGGACACTTCGGGTCCTTGCCCTTGCGGCTCCTTGGACTGCGGCAAGTAAGTCAATAAAGTGGAAGTCATTAAAAGAGCTTTACATCGCAGAGGCGGAGAGGCGACTTGGCCGCCCACAATTGTTCTTCAATTTTTATCTGGCGAATTTTTATTGCGGAAAATCTGTGGAAAGCTGCGTGGCAGCGGTCAAAGGCTTTTCATTTCGCCCATTAAAACGCCGCCCCTATAAAACGGATGCTCCCTCTCAGTGGCAGTAAATATATATTGAATGTACACTCGAAAAACGAGGCTTCCTTCGGCACTCTGTGTGCTCTTCGGTGTGTCTGTGAGTGCTCGAGTGTGTGAGAGGGCCTGTGAACATATTTTGTCCGGCGCATTTGGTGAACAATTAAAATTAAAATTTCATACGCATCGCATTGGGGGCTGGGGAAAATGTTTGACATGCCTGACACACAAATAACGACAGCAACTCATCCGCCGGCGGACGGATATAGTCCATATAGTGTGTCCCTGGGTCTCGTTGTGTGGAGTGCATTTCAAGTATTTTGGTATTCCATTTAAATTTTTAATAATTTTCAAAAATTGATGAGTGGCGGACAGGGCAGGCCAAGCACAACAATGCCCGGTCCTTGCCATGATTCCCGTTTGCTCTAGAAAGCTTTTGATTTGATTTATTGTGATGAGCCGAGTCCTGAGAGAAAGTTCTGAGTGGCATAAAATATATTTCGTTAGTTTAGCCTGAATTTGTCCAGTCAGAGGCTCTCCAAGGGCCACAGGCAGATGGATAGTTGTCCTTGCCTGGCTCAAAATTGTCTCTGCTGTTGAGTTTGCTAAATAATTAAAATTATTTGTGACATACTTGTGGCCGCAATGGACGCACAGGACTTTCCGAAAGCATATCCTGTGTAAAATGTACCCTCTACGATTTGTCAATTTCAAAAATGTTATTTATGCACAACAACGGCTTTTATTATAGTCGAAAAACTGTCACTGGCAGCGGCAGGTCCTGGCAAATGACAAGCGGCTCAGACGTCAATCAAGCCCTAACTTTTTCCCTTCGTTGCCAAGCCATTTTTACTTTCATGGCCAAAACTCCGCCTCGAAACGAAAGCCTGCACACACGCACACAAAACAAAAGTTCAACTTGAGAGCCCGGCGGATCCTTAAAGTGTCAGTAAACGGGAAAACGGGTTAAGGGGTCGCTGCGCTGGAGTTATGGAAATTCAATCGCCAGTTGCCGTTTCCCGGCAACCGTGCACATTCCTCCCCCATTTCGCAGCTCTTCCTGCTGTGCCGTTGTCTAATGAAAATTCGATTCAATTGGAAAATGGTTTAAGGAGAAATTGATTTTCACTTTGAAGTTGGCCCACCAGCGGAGAAGTCTGCCGCTGACACCGCGAGCCTATAAAATGAGAGAGGAAAATTGTGCACGGCGAAAGAAAATGGCTTTATTTGTTCTGGCAAATACAAATAATTAGACTTTTAATAATTAAAAAAATATCGAAAAATATTATAAAAATGTTTTTATATACGTTTTTAATTTTATATGTATGTATATGTGAGCATTTCGTTGTTGGTCAGAATTATTAATTCCTTAAAATATTGTACAGGCTTGCTGGATTTTTTTCCTTTAATGTGTTGGTTTGTTTTTAGGTGCCATCCTGACTGCGATGTCCTTGCTGTCTCGGTGTGCGTGCCCATTATCTATTATAATTTATGCAATTAGCTCGATTAACAGGTTTCTCTTGTTATTTATGCCAAGCGATGAGAGCGAGGGGCAGAAGGGAGAGGGCGGGCAGGTAGGGAAAGAGAAGAAGATACAAGGACGAAGCAGAAATAGACAGGGACAAAGCGATGTATGCCAAGTAAATTTGCATAGTCTGACCTGAACCAACTGAACCACTGAAACAATGAAGCCATCCACTCATCCACCCATCCACCCCCTCGACAGCGACCCCGCAAGCCGTACCACTTTACGGAAACTAAGCCAGGCCGCTCACCCACCCCCCACAATTAGATCGATATGCGTAGGTCCTGTCACTGTGATTGCTCTTCTAATTACCGCAATTGCGGGCACTTGAAGCGTCTGCTTTAATTGAAATCTCCAGGCCGGAGAAGTGGGAAATTTTTATACAAATTAAGTAAGCCTGCTGTTCCCCAGCGAGGAGGCGTGGGTGTTGGCTGCCCCGGCAACGGCCTAACGATTCCTTGTTGGTGCTTCCCAAACAACGAGTAACGCGTTCTCTACACAGGCAGAAATAAAGCGGAGTGGAGGATAAAATGTAGTGAAAATTAAAATGACATGAGTGACTTTAAGATATGTGCAATATAAAAGGTTTTTAATTTCCGGTTATTTGATAAATAGATATGTATATTAAATTTGAGAATTAAAAGCTCATTGTTAACTCGTTGATCGCCTGTAAAAATCTCAATTTAAATGTATTCTTTCTTTGCCATAAAGATCTTCTTTCCTTAGTGTAGTTTTCCTTCGCATTTTCTACGTTTCTCTGGCTTAAAACGAGGGCTAGCCACGAAGGACGTCCGCGGGATGTTGATGTGAATGTGGATGTGGAAGTGCTAGCCCTGCGGCTTAGCCAGCTTAGCCTGTCGAGCCAAGGACCTCCGGATGGTAGTGGTAGTAGTAGTGGCACGCAAAAAAATTCCAAAGCTCCAAAAGCATATTGCTAGGATACCAGCGCGAACTGGGGGAGGCCAAAACAAAACACGCATTGTCCTGGCACGCCAGTTAGCAGTTGGACTCAGTGGCAAATGGCAGCAGTCGCAACAGCAGCTAACCAGTAGACACACCAAATCGTATCCTTGTACCGAGAAAAATACCAAAATTCCGATAATGAGCCGAGCGAGAGCCGAGGGTACTCGAAAATGGTGACATAAGATCGAGAGAGTGGGACGATGTCGCTGGGTCAGAAGATCTACAAAATAAAAACTTATACGCAGAGGTTTTGCCAGAACTTTGCGGTCAAACTGCGCAAGGACTCGTTGCGAGGACACGCGAGGTGAGAATGCAAAGACAACAACTTGTAAAAATAATAGAAAAAATGTGAAGGAAAAAACTTTAAGAACTCCGCAGAAAAAAACTCAAAAATTATGAATAAAGAGGGAAAAGAACTTCCTAAAAATATAAAGTTTCCTTAGAGCTTTATATAAAATAAAATATAAACGTTTTTAAGTGTTGTTAAGCTGTTAAAAAATAATATTACATACTTACTTACAAGAGAGCACTGTAAATAATTAATCATAACCAGCGACAGTGAACTCAATTACAAACAAGTGACGGCTCATATTCAGTATTAAATTATTCCCTCAAGCCCGAGGGGAAAGGGAAAATAAATAAATATTATTTGCATTTCCTGCTCAGCGAGTGTCCTGTCTATGAGTGTGTGTGTGTGTGAGCGGGCAAGTGTGTATCCTTGCCATAAGTGCCGTGCGAGTGTGTGAGTGTGGCTTATTGACGACGCGTAGCCAAGGCAACCTGCGTTGGCCCCAACAAACAGAGGCGGCGAAATGAGGGGCAGGCATATAATTATAGACCACGAGACCCCCACCGCCCACATGCCATATACATACACAGAAAATATATTTCGTAACATGTAAATCAAAGGGAAGTTTTAATGACTAGATTCAATATTTAAAACAATGTTTTTCTTTCGTAACTTTCTTTTTGATATTTTTACAAAAATAAATACTTTATAAATTGCATTGCTACCTATAAAAGCGATCGAGTTAATTATGTTTTAATATTTATATTCTTAAATATAAAAAACAATATTAAAATAAGTTCATTCCTTCCCCTTTTAAAGCGACAAAAAGTGACAAAAACCCATTAAAATAATTAATTTCTTTAGGTGTATCTTTGTTTTAATGTATATGTGTGCCATGTACTGCTGTATGGCGTGCCTGGCAGGCACTGGCAACACTTTACTCGATTTGTTTAATCGATTTTTTTGCCAGTACCTCAAGCCCGAGAAAACGTCGGTTGTGGAAGGGATGGCACGGGCCTTGGGGGTGGCTGGCGTGGGGAATGGCTCAAAATTGCCTTTATTATAGATAAATATGAACGATTTAATGCCGCACGCAACTTGAACTGACCAAGAGAGCGGCGAAGAAATTGTTGGAGAAGTGGGAAAATGGGGCGGAGAAGAGGGAAAAGCTGCAAAGACGCGCAGCCAGCGAAGCGTCATAAAGTATATACGCCGCTGGCCGCCAGATTTATAGGCGCCGTCCAGCCCTCCCTCCCCCTCCTCTTGTTAGTTGGCTATTAATAATATAAATAAAAGAACTGGCTAAGTAGGAGCAGCAACAAATTACCATAATTGCCTTGCATCATTCCCATTTAGCCAGCAATCAATGCGCCACAAGCGGACTTAACCGTACTTACCAAAACTTGTGCATTACTCCCTACTTTAAGAACTTTTCCGCCAAAGGTGTCTAGCATAAATCCAATACGAACTTTGAATGCTCTACTCAAACTTTACAATAATAATTGTAATGGAAATGAGCAACGAAAACAAAAGGCAAGCATGAGTAGATCATTAAATAAAAAAAAGAAATAACATTATTAAATAACAAATAACACGCCAGCTGAAATATGTCATAATGTAGGTATATTCTGTATAGTTAAGGACCTAAAGAACTTCAACTTTCCTTAACCTTTGTCTGGATTGCTTAACAAATTGAATAGCCAAACCATTTAGCCCACTCAATAGTGCCGGAAAAGGGTAGAAGCCCGAGCGATGCTAACTGCTTTTATTGCCCCTACCGCTACCCTGCGCCCACTTTACTTTTACCCCATTCATTTAGTTGGTCATTTTGCTGTAGAGCACGACGGCAGCTTGAGAGCTTCGCCTACCTTGCCCCTCCTCCGACCGGGGGCGATAAAAGTGCAAAAATATTTTTCCTTCTTCATGGTCTGTCAATTAACACGCCTTTTGCATTTATTCAATATAAATCGAGTGCCTGTCCAACATCGGTGAGGGTTGCAGGGGGCCTCCATGAGCGAAATGCAGCGCTCTCTACCTGTAAATAAAATTAGTTTTCAAGAATGACGAAGCTCTCGAACTCACTCAAATAAACCAGAGACTGGACTGAAACTGGACTCCGGCAGAAAACTGAGGGAAACCGAGTCGAAGGCAGTGGATGAGGACCCCTGCACTCCAGTTGCCGTGCAGTTCATTACACATTGGCGCAATCCTTAAAAATACTCGCCCCGAACACATGGAAGCCATTTTCATAAAAGTAAACGAAATGCAAAAGGGTGGCCGGGAGGCCTCGCACCCCCCACTTGCCACCCCTAAGCCCCAGCCAAAGGCTGAGATCTTTGTATTTAAACCGGGGCTTACAGGAGCGAGTTCCCAGGCGAAATTGCACGTAGCCGTCTACGTATACGTCTGTGAAATTGTTATAGAGTTGCATATAAAAATCGACTCTGCAGCAGGGACAAGTCTCCGCACTTTACTATTCTCCAGCAGCTCCTGCTCTCGCTTCCCCGTTTTTCCCCTGCTCTGTCCCTCTGTCTGCTTGCGAAAAGAAGGAAAGCTAGCTTAAACAAGCTGCCGGCTATTAGCAGTGTGAATACACTGGAAAACCACTTGACTAGCTGGATGTGAGTGCAAACTAATCGTGCAGTTATCCTACAGGATGTGTTTTTTCACTGTTATAAATAATAGTAAATAATGGTTTGAATAATTAGTAAATTGTTATAGTTACTAGCCTCTTCTGGAACAGCTCCTAGGATAGTAATATTTTCCAGTTCCCTGGTTTTACTTTAGTAAGGATCTGCAGTTGCTTTCAAAGGATTTTCCTTTTCATTTTCCTCCGTGTATGCGCCACACAGGGTAGGCTAGATGCAGGACTAGAGGCACATCACACAATTTGCTTTCAACGGCAGCAAAGGGAAAACGAAGTACGAAATGCGAAATACGAAAATATAATACACGTGCAACGTGCCGGCGCTCCACATATTCAGTGCTGGAGACTACTACTCTAGATTTCGTGACTCGTTGCTGAAGACTTCAATTTGTAGCACACTCTGTGCCATATCTCGCTGCGAGTGTGAGTGGCGGTGCACAAGGAGTTGGCTTCGACTTGGAGACGGGAGGACGTGGCGTTGCAGGCTCTGAGGCAATCCTGGAGGACGCCTCTGCAAGCCGAATTGGGTCAAAGTTCAAATGCGATACAGCGGGAAAGCGAAGGAGCTGAAAATCAACGGCAGCAGGAAGAACCTGCCTTTCTTTCTAGATGAATGAACCAACCAAAGCCATCCGAAACCAAGCCCAACTAAACCGAGCCAAACGGGACCCAACCTAACTTCCCCGGGACTGGGCCAAGAGCCGTGCCAGCCATCCAGCCAGCCATCCAGCCAGCCAGCCTTTTTATTGCCAACGAAACTTAAACATTTCCATTTTAATTGACAGCCTGTCGATGGCTGGCTTTGAACCGAGCTTCAAAAATAAAAAGCATTTGAGAGGAGAGCCCGTTGAGTTCCTTCCCGAAACTCGTTGAGTTCTATGCGGCTCTCCAGACTCACAGACATCCATTTCGATGGCAAATTATGGCCGAACAAATAGTCCAAGAAATGCTTTAAGCCTTCTAAGTGGAGCAACTGTAGGAGGAGAAGACTCAACTTCGATTGGGAAGCGTCTTGAGGAATAAGGAAAGCATATTATTCTTGCAGGGAATCAGAAGCAATCGGAGGATACATTTTGAGCTTGAAGTTATACTGTAAACAAGATGTAGCCTTAAAGAAACTTGCACAGTAAGAGCTTCACTGCTTATTCTTCCAATTATTGCATTGGTTTTAAAGAGATCTAGTGAAGCTCCATAAACCAGAGCTTACAAACAGCATCTGCTTTATAGCCCGCACAAATTCCCACACCTCATCTGACGGACACTTTGGGATTATCTCTGCGAAAGAACAGCGCTCCCAGCGATAACCGTAACCATCTATTGCCATTGACAGGCTGCTCGGCTCGCAGCACTTTGCCAGCAACTTCTGACTATTCTATTAGATTCACTTTGCATGCAGGGGCAGTGCAGTGTGCAGCAGGCTATGTACCCCAGAAAGGCCGGGAAAGCCTGAAAAGCCCCCACCGCACTCGATTTTTAGTGCCCATTCTGTGTTGCCTTTGTTTACTTGTTGGTCGGCACTGTTGTGCGACAAAATTGGCTTAGGAAATTGAGCCTTCACCGCCCAGAGACCAACACAGAAAAAAGGGATGCCTCGGACGGCTTTAAAATGCAACTCTGTGTTTGGCACTACGGCGGATTTCATTAAACATTTAAACAACATATGCTAAATTTCCACCGAGAGCCAAAAACAAAAACCGACAAATTCCAGGCAAAGGAGAGAGGACCGGCGGGCGACAGGGCTAAAAAGCAAAATGACCAAGTGTAAAAATGACATTGTTTTCACATAGTAAAGGGAATATGGGGAAGGCAGAGCGGCAAGGACACTCCTGTGGGGGCTCTTTGGCGGTGGTGCTGTAATAAAATTAGTTTGGTAGCACAGGCTATACGTTTTTTGTTTTTTCGTTAGTTGCTGGCCTTGTTGTTCTTCTGCAGGCTTGTAGTTTTTTCCACCGGCGGGGTCCTTTGTCAGCTGCAATTTTCGGGTGAGCCACTCCCACCACTCCGGCGAAGGCATGGGGACTGCTGCATAAATGCAGTTGGCAGCGCCAAAGGAATTTACGAGGAGCACGAGTAAATTTACAACAGGACCAGGCACCACAGCCAGGAACGCAAATTGATTTCGGTGGTCGCTAATTGCAAATGTAATTTACTAAAAAGCAAATGGAAAACGGAGGCCAGGGTGGACTGTAATTAGTCCGGATCCGCTTTTATCGAGAGGTGGCCAGCAAGATGCAGGAAAAGATGCAGGAAAAGATGCTGCACGTTCAGGTGCTGCCAACTCGAAAAATATACAAAATTAATCAAACTGACACGGCGGGATGGGTGGCAGCGAAGTGGAATGGATTCTCGCGGAGTTCCGTGAAAATCAAAGATAAATTGAATTGAACTTCGAGCGAGAGCCTTTTGCAATTGCATTGCAATAAAACTAAAGGCCAAATGGAAGGATGCAGCGGCAGGTTCGTAAGGCATCAGGACATGAGGAGAGGTGCCAGAGACTCGGAAATATATCAATGATGCCAGACCGCCAACAAAAGCAATTGCAGCAATTGATGCTGAAGCTGAAAGCATGGAGATGAGTATGCTGAAGCTGGAAGCGGCATTAATGTCGTGAAGCTTAAAGTGGCAAAGGTCATAAAGCGCTATTTTTTGCTTTAAGGTCCCATATTTTTATAGATCGAAAAATGTATTTAAGATTTTATATCTTTAAAATGTTGTTGATTAATTCTTTAAAAACAGTTGAACTACATTTATTTCAACTCAAAACCACATCTATCACATTTTTTCTGCGTATTTATATATTTTTATTTATTATTTTTTATCGGAATGATAATGTAAAATGTGCAACCAATTTATTTATTTAATTCTTAAATTGTTTGGTTTGGTTTGTCAATATAAACAGATAAAATTTGAACTTATACAGATATATACCTCAAAATGTTTTCGAATTCTTGCTCTTGGAGTAAACTGGTTGAATTTATTTTTTTAATTATACTCGTATATTACTGGTATTTATTATAGTTAGAAAATATATAAAATAATTCAAACGCTTTGGAGTCAGTTCTTCTTTAAAAATTGTATACCTTAGGATATTTTTTATTAACAAGAATTTCTAAAAATGTGTTGAAGATATAATAATGGTACTTGCAAAGATGTAATATCAAAATCGGTGTTTGCCAGAATCTTTTAGAGAGTCCTCCCTTATCTTCCATTATTCTTTAATTAAATTTTATTTAAATTAATAGGTTTTAAATAAAATTTAGTTAAGGAAGAAAGAAAGATAATTAAGGCTCTCTAAAAGATTTTGACAAAACCTCCTTTTTACCTTTTTATCTGTGCAACAACATATTATCATCACATCACATATATCACTATTTCTCTGAGTGTAACGTTTGCACTCTCCTAAGCTGCAATCATACGGTACACACATTCCAGCATAATCATCGACAGAAACTGGAAGTGTTAACTCAAATTTTATATACACCTCTCTATCTTTGCAGACTTTAATTGGGCATTAAACGGAAGCGCCGAGCAATTTGTATAAATTTTGTTTGCCAAGGTGAGTACTCGATTAATTGGAGGCAAAATTGATCTGTAGTTTTGGGCACTTAGCCACCGTGTCCGAGTGCTTATTGAAAGCGATCGCCTAAGCCATATTATAGCATTATGCATGCAAAGACCGAAGGTAATCAATTAATTGAAGCGCACTTTGAGCTCCATCAAAACAATTGGAAATTCATTTGCATTGAATGTGTTGTATTTAGAGGCAGCAGTGCGGCTTTGGCTCTTTTGATAGCTTAATCTCGAATGCAAATGTGCAGGAAGTCATAAATTACGCAAATAGATAAGTGTTTAGATGGATATGGATACGTAGATGCAAGTTGGCAAACCGCAACACGGAATGAGCGGAGCCAAGTTAATTTGGGGCCTCGACCACAGACGTTATTAATCATAATGATGGATTTTGTCACACAATAATCCCAGATAATTTCAGATGCACTGAGGAAATATATTCATTTTTTCTTAGTGTTTCCTTAAGGGTGTTCCTAAGAAACTAGATTATTCCAAAACTATATTATTCCCATTCTTCTTCTGATCTTAAATGAAAAGCGATTAGTTTGATTGCCCCCCAGTTGGGACCTGGCTTGCTATCTTAGCCATCTCTCTAAGCTATCCTCTCTCCAATCCCGAAAGCCCGGTGCCAAATTGAAAACCCAATTCCCTTGGCCCAATGCACTCTTGAGCGGCTTCCCTGCGGCGTAAGTGCCGCAAATTGTTGCACAATTGGCCGAGTTGAGGAGGCCAGAACTCACACGTGGTGCATGGACCAGGGTCAGCCGCATTCTCGCAGCTCCCCGCTGGCGACTGTTGGTCCAGTTTTTCCAGCATTTGCCGCTATTTCGGCCTTCGTCGTCGGAAAGCCGACAATCTAATCGGTACTGCAGGCGCTGCGTGGAAAGCAACTCAATTGGAGAGCTCGCTTTTTAATTGAAAATGTTTGCCTCAACCTCGACGGCATTAATGAGTCAGAAAAGTGTCGGCCAAAGGTTGACAACTCGCAGAACCCAACTCAGTTTCGACTGAAAGGCGTTTTGTTTTGTGCTGAGGAAATTGTGCGCCTCTTAATGAACTTTTGCTGCCGACGCTTCTTTTAAAATTACTGAATATATATTTATGTATGTGCTTATGCCTCCTGTACACAGACAGACAGGTATGTATAATTATTTGTCACACCTGAGTTGGCGGGCCAGACAACAACAAAAAGCGCCAGAAGTGGGAGAGGGGCGGCAGGGAGGGAAAAAAACGCGTCTCACCTGGCTGAGCATTTGAAACGCAACCAAGCAACAAAGCAGCTCGGGCCAAGCAACCACTTTTCCAAATGCCATACACCACTACTATCTGACATGTCTATATAGTAAGGGAGCTCTGTAGTATAGCCCGACCATATCCCGGGTTTCCTGCCCGCTTTATATACGCCATTTGTGCCATATACTCGTATCGTTTGGCATAAAGTGAGACAACACCAAAGCAAAACATTAAAGTTTTGGCTTTGGATGATGTTTCCGTTTTTTTGTTCCTTTGTTTTTTTTTTTTTTTTGTTTTTGCTGCGTGTGACGTAAGCTGGAGAACGTTGACCATTTAGTGGGGAAGTTCAGTACACTTGCAACAAAATTTGGCATAAAATATACAAACAAATCTATAATCTTTGACATTCAGTTTAACGTACTAGATGGCTTTTAGTGTGATTTTAAAATACTTTAACTATTTAAATACTTAATTTTAACAAATTCAAGTTTAACTGCAATGTATCTACATTTTTCTTCTAATATTTATATCTTATTTAATTTAAATGCAGGTTTTAAGCTACTTGGAAACACAGTTCTTAGGTTTAATGCCTTGAGAAAGTCTACAATGCACAGTGGTTGATCTTGAATTCACATTGCAATGGGACAAATAAATTGAAACTCGTTTCCAAAAATTCTATGGCTAGAGAAATTGTATTTAAAAGATTCTGGAAAATGCAAATGTCCCTATTAAAATATGTTCAGTTTAAAAATAAAGTAAACTATTAATTTTTCAATAAGAAAGTTATTGCAATAGGCTTTTATATAAGGTATAGTGCCTTATATATGCTTGCTTAGACTCTTTCCAAAATGTTTATGTTTTGATAGCATTCTTTTTATAGTGCCTGCTCGAGCGGGTGGTTGTTGTAGTTGGCTTGATTGACAGGCTCTGCACAGCCCCTTGCACCCTTAAACCAAGAGTTATGCAAAATGGGGTTGTAACTCACCCAGTGGCTTCAAAAGCGGCTGGTCGCTGCTTTGTTGGCCGATTGTCGAGCTGTTTTCGTTAGCTGTTTTTGTTAGCCTTGAAACGTCAGCCATTATATGTACATACATAGGTGGGTCATGTATCTTCGGCATATACTCGCATAAGTTGCCATATTTTCCGGTCCTTTGTGCGGCACGCCCATTCCCACCTGTCCCATTAAAGTGATTTCCAGCATTTAAACTTCCCCTGCTTTATTTGGGGGCTTAACTTTTCTTTCCCTCCTCGATTGTTCTCAATCATTGAATGCTGTTTTTATCAGTTATCGTTGCCATAGTCGTTGGTTGTCTCTTTTTTTTTAACGCTATTGTAATTCCGTTGATTGCTTTTGCTCATTGCTGCTGCACTGCCCGCTGTTATTGGCTGGCCCTACTGTTTGTTGTTGAGTAAATCACAATAAAGCTATTAAGAACGGAAACGGAAGCATTCGCCGCTGCGCACGCATTGAAGCATGGCCGTCAACATTTGTCCCTCCCATCTGCGGACCGGGACCGGACCCTCCTGATCCTATACCATATCTCCTCTGCCACCCATTCACCCACTATCATTGCTCTTTTGGCATTATGTGCTCAGTTGTGTTCGGTGGGGATGCTCTAGGTGGAACTTGCATAACTTACCCGCCCTGAATGACAGACTTTTGTTCTAATATGCTTCGGAGAAGAAGGGGAGCTCTTAGTGCATCGAGTACTTTTTCGTTTGAAAGCAGAGTCCAGATGGAAAGACCATTAGTGTTTTCCCCATCATACTTGGGTTTTTTATTTAAAAATAATAAGCAAAAGATAAATGATATGGTTTTAACAGTCCTCGGAAAAGGAAACGTTCTATCCTTTACTTTAAAAATCTATAAGGTAACAAATATAATATAAAATTTATATAAATTTATTTATTATTTAAGAATTTCCGCTCTGTAACTTTGCCTTTCAATTGTAATTGCCTTTCAGTTACGAATTCCCCTATATCCAAGGAGGAAATCCCCTTACTACAACTGCAAGTCTCCAACTTCAACTCCAACTCCAACTCCAGCTGTAGCTCCCCTCTCTACTTGCATGCGGCTAATAATTTCTTAATCTGACATGCATTATGCATTTCTATGATTGTTTACTGCATTATGCGCCCGCCTGGCCGTGGTCATTGCCATTGTCCAGCCCGGGTCGTCTGCAGAATCGAATGAAACCAAAAAAAAGTGGCCAACTCACGGCGAGTAAGTGCCGTAGTGACTGGCCTGACTGGACGGAATTCCACTGTCTGGGCCCCACAGAGCCCAGCACCAGCACCAGCTTTAGCCACTGTCATTGTCTTCTGGCAATCGCAATTGCAATTGCAGCGTTGGACTGGTTTCCGAAACACTGCCCCAGTCCATTCACCTTGCCCGAAAAAGTAACCCTCGGAGGAAGGCAGCAGGGAAATACATAAAGCATATGCCTTGATAGAAACACCTGACTTTGTGCCGCGTGTTGTGTGTCCCCTCTCTCTGTGTACTTCCTTTTTTTTCTGAATTTATTACAAGCAAAACAAAGTACGAATTGGACACTGAAAGAACTGATTATCAGCATTAAAGTATGTTTTTAAATAATGTAAGCCTACTAAGGTTAGAAATTTATGAATCAGAAGCATAAGCTGTAATATATATATTTCTGGTTGATTTTTGGTTCTCTTTAAGCTACACTTGCTTCGTTCTTGTAAGGGTTTCGTATATATTTTTCCAAGTGTACTGAGCCGGCGGTACACCTGTCCCATCTTTGGCCTGAGGAAGAGGCAGCTCAGGCCGGCTGCCGACTGTCGTCTGTCGTCTGTGTTTGGCCGTCTGCTGTCTCCCGTCTACCTGGGACAATTGGCCAAACATTAAGAGCAATGCGGACGGTGTTTGAACAGGCCAGAGCCAGGCTAGGGCTGAAGTTGGACTCGAACTCGACTGCTTGGATTCCCAAAAGAGAGAGGCGGAAAATTGAATTTTAGAATTTGTTTTCGATGCATAAACAAGAATTGTAATAGGAATTTGCCGTCGCCCCTGCCCCTCTCTGATTAGGCCCGGCAGAGTCAATAAATATGACCAAGTTATGACTGCGAATCACGTCAAAGCAGAGTCCTGGAGTCCTGGACTCCTGCCCATACCCCTCCAGCGGTCTCCGACCCACAATTTTCAATACGCAGTACGCAAATCCAAGGAAATCGGGGCCTGACATGAAACAACCGGGCTAATGTCGAGCAGGAAAAACAGTGGAAAAAAGCCAAAACTAAATCCGGCCAACTATTACCGAACTAAACTGAACCGAGCCATCTTGTATGTAAAGTTAATTCCACTTGCCGAGTTATGAATAAATAAATATTGTAAATGGTTTATCGTGACTGCCTGTCGTTGTGTACAACGAATTCCCCTCTGTTTTATCCACGGCACACATGCAATGCCTTCAAGGATAAATGATACGGAGGTTGGCTGAGAACGGGGAACGGAGGGCGGAGCAGGGCAGGGGGCGCGCCTCATGCCTCATGACATGCAAATTGCATTTTGTCATTATTCCGGGTTGTTTGATCAATTTTTATGACAAATTATCGAGGAAAAACAAAAGAAAATGTGTAAACGATGGCCTGTGGTTGAGGGGTTGTGCATATATCGCGGGTTTCGTGGAAGGAGCTCCAATTTCCTTTGCCCAAGTTGGAGGCTTTAATGGCTGGTTATTAACTATTTATACACAAAATTGTTATTCGAGATTCAATACGTAGTTCCTGGATACCGGGGAGGCATGAATGATTCATTGATAGATTGCGATGAACTATTTTTCCCCAATATAAACCTTCTAGGTGATTACTATCCTGTATGCTGATGTCCTGCACAGAAACTTATGCTATTCAGGACGGTTTTGTAGTTCGGTAATCCAACCGAAAAACCTAATAGTTTTACCAACCATTATTCAAATAAATTCACTTTAAATGCCCGTTTTAACTGCATTTGGCTACCTCTGCTCCGCAAAACTATTATAGAGCACCATCGGTGGCCCAAAGACTAGTTTTTTTGGTCAAGCGTTTGGCGAGCTCTTTCGACCTGTTCAATTAATGAACACCGACACGGACAGCACTCCCAGGCTCCCATGGATTGATGGATCTGGATGCTCCCACATCCTGCATACACTATATCCACTCTCCATTCCGATCCCACACCACTACCACCTCTTCTTATAGGGGACCCGAAAAAGTGCAAGTTTCAGAGCTCCACGCCGCCGTGGAAAAAAGGAAACTGTAGCAGGAGAAAAGAGATAAAAACGAGGAAAAGTGCCGGGAAAAAAGAGGGAGTGGGTGAAAAAGAGGTGGGGGCATATGGCGAATGAAGTTTTAAGTGTTGTTCATGGCTCTGGTCGGGCAATTTGAACCGCAAGCCTGTCTAGGCGACACTCCCAGAGACTCCGACTCCCGCCGCCGCCCGGCTTTTCCACCTCTCCTGCGGTGGCGATCCAGTTTTCCACACACCGGGGAATGGGCGCGGAAGCGGGGGCTAGTTAGTTAGCGACTGAGTTTTCTTGCCTGTTACATAATCCCCCGCCCGGCACGTCCCTCCCCCTGGGTGTCGGCTGTGTGTGTAGTGTGTGCGAGTCAAGTAGATTTCTAAAAATGGCAAATGATTTGTTAACCATTTCTATGACACACTGCCAACTCCCCTAGCAGCAACCCTAACGACGAGACTTTTGCTTTTTGATTGGAAAAGTAGCTGACACACACACACCGCCATCCACACTCATACACACAGTCTCACCTGAGGGGAAGCCGCACGTGATTTATTGTCAGTGTGCCGATTTTTCACTAAGCTTTTGTTCTGCACCGCAGGAAAATGTGAAAAATTCAAATAAACATATATCAGCTAAGGCAAATTTTACCATAATAGTGTACATTTTACTACCCAATGTCGGATAAATCGTAAAATATCTCAAAGCTAACTCGGTTCTTAAAAAGTTCTTTGCTAGTGAAATGAGTAACTAACGTTTAAATGGAAGATTTTTTAAAATTTATTTTACTAAAATGCCTTTAAATGGTTATTAACATTAAATTTAATGTTCAATGAAATTATATAACATTTTAACTCTAGTCCCACTGTCAATCTCAGGATTTACCATGACTTTTATTTATTTTTATAAGCTTTATAGCAGAATATAAAAATTTAATTTCTTAATAGCCAAGAACCATGCTTCACAGGTTTTCCCTCCGTGCAGCTGCATATTTCCAGCTTTTTGAGAGTCTCGGAACATTTCGCTTTCATGTTTCAAGAGCCAGACGCTTTTCCACCGCCAACAGCAGCCCCTCTTTTAGATGGGGACACAATTGCAAGCTAGCAGTACCTAAAAAAACATAAATAGAAACTTACTTAAGGGTTCTCTTAGATAGACAAAATCCACATCCACACAACCGGCTCTCTTAGCATCCACAAGCCCCACTCTTTGGATACCTCTCTCTGTCTCTGGTTTTTGGAGCGAACTGCAAAAGCAAAACAAATGTCAGGAAAATGCCGAACAGTGAAAAATTTTACCGCTAAGAGAGAGTGTGCGAAAGACGGAGAGAGCGCGAGTGCGAAGGAGGGGAAAGTGAGAGAGGACGATTTCAACCAGTCGCTGGCGGCGCTGCCGGCGTCGACGTCGGCGCCGGAGCCGAGTGATTGCCGAAGTTGCGGCAGAGTTTGGATTCGGCTAGCTAGTGTTGTCGACTATATGACCACCTGATTCTGAGCAAAAATAGCTTACACAGAAAAATTCCTGCAGTAAATCCAACCAATTTCACAGTCAAAGTGCCCCAACCCAAAATCATGGGTTGATTTTACTGTAAACAACAGTATAACGACGTAACGCGTTACGTATTGTGACTGCTCTACAGTAAATCCAACCACGATTCTGCAGTAAAAAGGCCCCAACCTACCAAAATGGTGTAATACAGTATTTCACAGTTTCACTGTACAGAGAGAGAGAGAGAGAGAGAGAGAGAGAGAGAGAGAGATAAAAATAAAATTCTCCCTATCTCTCTCTCTCTCTCTCTAAGCTACGTAAAACCATGATAGAATTATACAAGGTAGTCCACTCGGCAAAACCATAGTCCCCTGTTGTAAGTGCGAGTGAGATAGCATTCAATAGTTAGTGTGAGTGAAATGGCAACAGCTTGCTTTGATTAACCCGTGCACCGTGCATGGGGCTTAAAGTTTCCTTAGTTATAACAAGAGTTGTATTGTTTATAATTTTATTTTTATAAGTCTTGAATTTGACATAATTCTTTGTTTTTGTTGTTTAACAGCCATTCTCTTGTTT
>JAEIIL010024941.1:0-37001 GCA_018905715.1 Drosophila lini | reverse complement strand
CGTAACCGCGAGAATGCACAATTGATGTTGCAGATCAAGTCCATTCTGGAGGAGGTCAGCGAGAGCGCTCCTTTGGTGCAAAAACAGGGAAGCGACCACCAAAAGTTGACCGAGGCGCATGCTCTGCTCACCGAGGAGCGCAACCAATTGGCCGAGAGGAATCTCTCCCTCGAGCATGAGCTGGAGAGGACCACCTTTAGCCTGACTCATTGCCAGAAGGAGGCCAAAAAGCTAAAGCAGACGCACAGCGATCTTAGTCGCCAGGTGTGCATGCTCCTAGACGAATTGAACTGCTTGCGGTCCGGAGTGCCTCGCATACGCCACAGGTCAGAGCGCGACGAGCGCATGGAAATTACCACCGATAACCTAATCACGACAGAGCTGGTAACCTTTGACTCCATTCAGGAGCTGCAGGAGAACAATGTGAAATTGTTGGCCATAACCAGGGAACTTACAGCAGTGCTAGAAGAACACGAGAAGGACAATGACAAGCTTAAGCTGCAGCAGAGTGAAGAGAACCTGAAGAAGGTCAACGAGCGCTTTGCCGGGTTGGAGGAGGTGCTGGCCCAGAAGAACAATACGATTACCACGCTGCTCGCCAAATGTGAGCGGTACAAGAAGTTTTACTTTTCAGCCCAGAAAAAGCTGGGCAAGAAGGCCGTGGACCTGGACAATTCCGGCCTGGATCTCGATGAATCATTGCCGTTTGACACGTCAACGAAATCCGCAGCCCAACTAGAAGAGGAAGGCAAGCTGGAGCGGCTTGTGCGGTCTTTGGAGCAACGGCTGGAGGACGAGACCAAGAAGTATGCTGCGCTGAAGGAGAACTACGACTACTACACCAGCGAGAAGCGCAAGAACGATGCATTGGCCCAAGAGCAATTCGATTCCATGCGCAAGGAGGTGCGGGAGCTGACCAGTGCCAATTGCAAGCTGATGAATGCCACTGAATTCCAGAAGGAGCAGATCGAGTTGCTGCACAAAAACATTATGACCTACAAGCAGCAGGTGACCACTCTAGAGGAGCGCACCAAGAATTACGAGAAGACTATAATAAAGCATGAGCAGACGGTGCTGATGCTAAAGGATGAGGTAATGGCCGCTCATCGCAAGCATGCTGCTGCCGATTCAGAGGCTCATAGCCTGCGCCAAGAGTCCCGCATCCTGAAGGACTCTTTGTCGCGCCTGCAAATCGAAAAGGAGGCCTACCACCGTGAGCACCAGAGCCAGTCGCTTCTCTTGAACAATCTGGAGTTCATCAAGGCCAATCTGGAGCGATCCGAGATGGAGGGCCGCCAGCGTTTGGAGCAGCGTCTGGACGACAGTGTTAGAGAGCTGGCTGCCCAGCGTCGCCACTTCCAAGAGAAGGAGGAGAAGTTCCGCGAGACCATTAACGACTTCAAGCGACAAACAGACACAGCCATCAAGCTGAAGGAGGAGGAGAAGCAGCTGGCCGAGAAGTGGCATGCCGAGCTGCAAAGCCTTCGCGAAGAGCTCGCCAAGAAGGAGAGCCAAGTGAATGAATTGAGCAAGAAGCTGCAGGAAAGCCTTACACCATCCCTGAACGAAAATCCCATTGCATTGGCCAACAAACGTGCCAGGGAATTCGAGCTCAAGTTTGACCAGGCATCGGTGGAGATTGAATCGCTTACCAAGGAGCTGGCCAAGGCTCGTGCGCATGGCGAGCAGTTCTTCAAGATGTCGCAGACCGCCGAGAGCGAGATCAAGCGCCTGCATGAAATCCATACCGAGCTGGTGGCCAGTCAGGAGGCGGAGATCAAGAAGCTGAGAGCCGCCGAGGAGGAGCTAAAGACCCGCATCACTGTTCTCGAGGCGGAGTCGATGCTGGCCAATGTCACAGAGCAGAGCAAGACCATCAACCAGTCGGATCAGCTGAAGATAGCTCAAGACGAGTTAAAGAGGGCCTTGGAGAAGCTCACGGAGTCGGGCCACACCATTGGCACTTTGCGCACTGAAAACTCCTCTCTGGCCGAGTCCCTCAATGCCGTGGAGATGAAGTATGCCAACGAGATGGTCTTGCACTCGGCGGACATCCAGGAGCTTACCCGCTTCAAGGCAGACTTCTTCAAGGTGCAGGATGAGCTAAATCAGCTGAAATCCGGTCGCGAATCCCTGCAGGCCGCCCATGACGAGCTCCTGCGCTCGAATGCCGAGGCCCAGAGGCAGCTCAAGGCTGAGAGGGAAGAGTCGGAGCAACGTGTGTCGGATCTGCATGCCCTGAACGCCAGTCTGCACAATCAAATTGAAGCCTTGACCTCCAAAATGACTGCTTTAGCCAGTCGAAACTCAGAGCCAAATACATCCTTGAATGAGTCGGCGATGGATGCTGATCAGAGCCTGAATGCCTCTGCCCTTGACAGTGGCGAGGAGGTGAGGAACAACCAGCAGTTGCTGCTGATAATCAAGTTTCTGCGCAAGGAAAAGGATCTATTCGCTGCTAAGCTGGACATTCTGAAGGCGGAAAACGCACGCCTGAGCACAGAGCACACCATACAACAGAAAAAAATGGACGAATTAAATGGCTATCTAAACCAAGAGCGTGCCAAGAGCCAGACCGATGTGGTGTCGGCCACGAAGCATGAGGAGGTGCTGCGCAAGATCGAAACCCTCAATGCCATCACCGACAGCAATCGTATTTTGCGCGAAGAACGCAATGCCTTGGTCCAGCGCGTCACCGAGCTCACCGATCGCATTAGCAGCCTGGAGAAGGAGTTGTTCCCGCTGCAGTGCAGCAACAAGGAGCTGTCCTCGAAGATCGAAGAGCTTAATGTGGAGACCAACTCGCTGCGCACCGAAGCCATCAAGTGGCGTCAGCGTGCCAATGTCCTGGTGGAGAAGAGCAACCGCAATCCGGAGGAGTTCAAGCGGCTGCAGGCTGAGCGGGAGCACCTGGCCAAGATGCTTACCACCGAGAAGGAGCTGAGCAAAAGACAGCAGGAGGAGCTGGTCTCGCTGAAGCAACGCCTGGAAACCGAGATTCCTTCGCTGAACAAGAACCTCCAGCTGCTGGACGAGGCACGCAAGAAACAGGCCGATGAGTCCACCAGCCTTAAGCAGAACAACACGCGCCAGACGCAGGATATCATGGAGCTGAAGAACCGCCTGCTGCAGAAGGAGGAAGAGCTTATGAAGGCCAACGAGGAGCTGGAGACCAAGGACAAGACCATTGCAGACAAGGACACCAAGGAGCTTCAACTGCGCAAGCTGGCCAAGCGCTACAAGGACTTTTACATGGGTTTGCAGGCCCAAGCGGGTGGCTCGGAGACCGTTGCAGAGCAGGAAAAGATTCGCGGCGAATTGGAAGAGGTGAACAACCAACTGAGAGCCTTGAAGGAGGAGCACGAAAAGCTAACCAAAGAGAACGAGGAGCTGAAGAAGCGCAACGAATCCGACACGGACAGCAATACTGTGCGCCAGGAATACAAAGCCAAGTTGGATAAGCTGGTGGTGGATCTTACCGTGGCCCGAACGGATTTGGCCAACCAGGAGACCACATTTGCGGGCACCAAGTCCTCCTACGACGAGACCATTGCCCGCCTGGAGAAGGAGCTGCAGGAGAATATAGCTTCAAATAAGGAGATCAACCAGAGACTCACCCGTGAGAACGAATCGCTGCACATGAGAATCAATCAGCTCACCCGTCAGCTGGGCTCGCAGCAATCCACCAAGCCATCGACCAGCTCCGTGGCCGAGAAGGGCAATATCTCCGAGAGCTCACCGCGCACTGCCAATGTTAAGCCCATGTCGGGCTCGGCCACGGTGCAGCAGTCGGCCACCGTGACTCCCTGGCGTGGAGGCGAGACCCCACTGGCCAGCATCCGACCTATTTCGGTACAGAATAGCCGCACGGCTGCCATTCTGCCCACCAGCCAACAGCCCTCGGCTGGTTCCAGTACATCCACTTCCTCCTCATCCTCATCGTCGTCCTCGACGTCCACCACATCCGCGGCAGCCAGCGGAGGCAGCTCGGCGGCGGCTCAGACCGCTCTGGTTCCACCTCAACAGCAAGTGCACACCACTGGCAGCGCTGCCCTGGAATCGATGGCCTCCTCTTCGCCCACATCCTCGCACACCGATTACATGCCCTCTACTAGTTCAGCGGCCGTGGCGGTGGCTGCCATTCCACCGATGGGAGCCTCCTCCGCTGCCGAGAGTTCCCAGGAGGCGGAAAGCATTCAGCATCCACAGCAGAACGATGCCCAGTTGTTCGTGGGCGGAGCTCAGCAGCAGGTGGTGGCTCTGGTGTCACCACGCGTCGAGGGATCCTCTTCATCATCCAGCTCAACATCCGCACCGAATGCCACGGCACCGAGTGTGCAGGATGCCGGCAATCAAAGCCAGCAGCCCAGCACCTCAGGCAGCAGCAGCAGCTCGTCGACGGTGGTGAGTAGCCACAGCAGACATACCCCATCCAGCAGCAATGTGACCACCACCCAGGCTGGCTGCTCCTCGGTGGGTATCAAGCGTCCGCGCGACGTTGAGGGTGATTCCTCCACCACCAATGAGGAGGGCGTTCCCGAAAAGATGCCCAAGATGACGAAGCGGCTGCGCGGCCCAATGCACAGTGGAGAGCTATCCGCTGGACACATTGGCGACTCGGGCATGGACGTGGATCAGATGCCAACATCATCGCAGCGCGATCAGGAAGATGATATCCAGGTGGTGGACTCTGACGATGAGGAGGATGTCCTGGCCGATGCCGACGATGGTCCTATTGATGGCGGTGAGGCCGAGCAGGAAGTGTATGAGGATTCCTACGAGCAGGACAATGAGATGGATGACAATGAGGGAGCCGATGATGACAACGAGATAGCTGCCGATGCTCAGGACAACAACGAGGTGGACATTGAGGAGGCTCCCGAGCAGCAACTGCAGGTTCAGGAAGAGAGCCAGCTGCTCGATAGCCAGGCTGTGGCGGCAGTTCCCACCTCGGCGGCATCTGCCTCGGGGCAGGAGAACAACCAGAGTCAGGCCATCAGCAGTGGAAGTGGAGAGTCCTCCAATCCAGTGACTCTGCCGCAAGCTGATGCTTCAAACTGGAAGCAGGCAGCCGCCTCCACATCCTCGGCAGCAGCTCGGCGCTCGGAGAGGTAAGTTTAAAACCTAAAAAATCTTTAAAAACAAAAATGAAAATATGATTTGAATTATCTTTACAGCTCTATGGAGATTGTCAGCTCGCCGCAAGTGTCCAACTTCAGTGAGCAGCCCGCCCGCTTGGACTCTGCCGAAGTCGATGGCACCGCGGTGGCCATGGAGGGTGCTCCGGACGAAAGTGCAGGACCCAGCGATAACAGTGCTGCCGCTGGCAGTTCACCGCAGAAGCAGGGAGAGGCCGGAGAAAGCAGTGGTAACGATGCTGCCAGCAAGGCGGCGGCGGGTGAGAGTGATCAAGCTGGAGGTGCTGAGGAAGCCAGTGAGGCGGATGAGGCCTTCGCCGAGGAAACAATGGCTTCTGGCCAAGGCGAAGACTCGCAGCCGCTAGGAAGTGACAGTAAGTTCACATTAACTATTTAAATAATTTAAATTAATTAATTAAAATCTAATTGTTCCATTTAGATCCCAATGTGGGCACCAGTCAGTCTGAGGTGTCCGATAACCAGTCCAATCAGGCCGAGGGCAATCCCACCGAGGACAGCGAGGGCGCAGACGGTGTCTCCTCTGAGGGCGAGAAGCAGGCGGTGGGCGTGGAAGTAAGAACGAGTTATTAAAACCCATAACATGATTAAATTTAATTAACTTTATTTTTGTTTTTGTCTTTCAAGGAGGAGGGTCGCGAAGCAGAGGCCACCTCGCCGTCGGAGAACACGCGTTTCCGCACTCTGCGCAGTGCCGTGCCAACACGTCGCGGAAATCGCACCATGATGCGCGGCGGCCCCTCCAACAACCCCAACCGTCCGCAGCGAATCGTCTGGCAGCGAGAGACGTCGCCGGGCAATGTGCAGAGGGATCAGCCGCCATCCACCAATCGCGTCTTCTCACCACGAGCCCGCAGTCGGCGACCCATACGTCGACCATCGCCTAATAATTTCAACAACGGCGGACGCTTCCCTTAGACGACAAAAGTCCGCTGCAGGCTGACTATAATCTTTTCACTTACTGGGCTAGGAATAAGGCTCCTCGCATTTAACTATTATTAAGCTTATTACTCTTCTATACATAAACATCATCCCAATCAAAGTTCGCCATCGCCAAGACGCAAAGAGCTTCGGTTCTTGTACATTAACCATACTATTTAGATTCGAGAATAAATGTATATGTAATGCTCATAATGTGAAAGTGTGTATTCATTATAAATCAGGGATCGCAAATAAGAGTGTACATAATAAGAAAATAACTCTTATTTTATGATTTTTATTGTAAAAATTATAAATGTTATAAACTGTAATGTTTTTTTAAAGATATATAGGTCAGCGTATACCTTGGCAATGACCTTAATTGGCCCAAGCCTCATTAATAATGCCTGCCACATCAGGTGAAACATAAAACGTGATCAGAATGTCTGCTCAGCATAATTCATTAGACTTTCAGTTGGCCAGGCTGGGAATATCTAAAACAAATCTTGAAATATTTAATTTTTAAAACGAAAATTCAAAATGATATATTCGGATAATTTCTGTTGCTGCATTGAGCTCAAGTGTGGCTGTATATTGATAGCCATCATTGAGGTGCTCATCCGTGGCCTGGATCGGTTCTTTGTGGATCGTAAGTTGGTGGTTTTGCTTTAATGGGTTAAAAAATATACTTTAAAGTTTAAACTTTTCAAGGCGAGACTGTACTGGGATTAATTTCCCTGATCGTGAGCGGTGCCTATGTGATTAGCTGCATTTTCCTCTTTCTTGGAGCTCTTTTGGTGAGTCAACTTGGCTTCTAAGGATTTTAAGGATTTTTCCAGCTAACTGGTTTTTTTTTTTTGCTTAGGGACTGCGCTGTTTTCTGTTCCCATATCTCTCGGTGTCCTGCCTCCGTTTCTTTATTTTAGTCGCCGAGGGTGTGTTTGTGGCCACGGACGGAGTTGTCAACGATTATCTTATCTTTGATTTGATTCAATCGGGTGAGATATAATTCTTTAAATTATTTATTATTTTGTAGTAAAATCGTACTCTTCCAGTTGTGGGTCTGTACTTTTGGCTGGTTGTCTTCTCCTACTATGATCGCTTAAAGGAAGGTTAAGGATAATTCTTAATTTTTTTAAATTAATATGTTTTTGTGTCGTTTTAAATTAAAGTTGACTTATTAAAGTAATTGTTTGAATAAATTTATTTAAGTAATAGTATTTCTAAATATTGTTTTACTTTTTTATAACCAATTTAATATCATTATTACTCCCCATTTTCTTATATGGACTCGTAAAAAAATATATTATGTAGATGAGATATCGGCAGCTGTGAGAGTGAAAACTAATATGTATTCAGCAAGTGATTTTGATTTATTTTGGCAATATTAAGTGCTGAGCTCATAAGGTCATGCATCTAATGAAGCCTATCATATCTTTATTATATTTAAACAAGTTTGAAAGCTTCTGTGGAATATATAGAAGACTATTTAGAAATATATTAAAAATAATATATATTTAAAAAATAATGATTAATAAAAAATAATATAATTAAAATTAAAAAAACAAAAAAGGAAGTTTTATATTCAAGCAAAAGAAATTTATTTAGTTCAGATTGCTAAATTTAGTTTTAGCTTCCCAAGGACAACTTTTTGCTGTGACAACTGAGTGCAGTATTAATCATCATAAGAAATGATGACAATATTCCTGTACGACATCCATATTCCCCCTTGAATATGTAATGATGCTACCTTGGAAAACCCAATCCCAAGTCAAGATCCGGCTCCCAACTTGATTTCGCATTCTCTAAAAAATTCTCTTTAATGGCAGCGATCATAAATAATATTTACATTCATGGGCTGTGTGGGGACCTAAGCGACAATACAAACTAGAACTGCTCGAGGGTGCGTGGGGCAGGTGGAGCTCCATACTCCTCCGAAGGGGCGGATGGTGGGCCGTACTGGGTGGCCGGCTTGGCCTGCTGCTGCTTGTACTTGATGAAGTACACCTCCGGCTTGCTGGGCTCCGTTGGCTCGGGTGCCGGCAGGATGACTGGCTGCTGCTCCTCGGGCTTCTTCACCAGCACGTAGACCAGAGTCTTGTGCTCATCCTGAACCGGGGGAGGCAGCACCTGGCGCACTGGAGTCGGCGGGTTGGGCGCCTTGATGAAGATGATCTTGTAGTGCTTCTTGGGCACCGTAGTCTGGATGGGAGCAGAGGCCGGATAGTATTCCGGCTCCTCTGGCGGCACATGAACGTACACATTTTTGGTCACCAGAGCCTCCGAAGCGGCTGGTGGTCCATAGAAGGCAGCTGGTGGTCCATAAACAGGCAAGGGCTGTGCCGGAGCCGGTGGACCGTATTCCTTTTGGGGCGCTGGCGGCGGCGGTGGTCCATAGCGGGATTTCGGTGGCTCTGGCCGGGCCAAGCATATGGCCAGGCTGGCGGCCAACAGGAGGAGGACACACTGCGTCTGCATGCTGGTTTCTTCGATGGCTGGACTGCGAATGAAGCTACTGCTACAGGTCAATCTGCCGTTTTATATGGATCCGCCGGCAGACGTTTGTATAACCCCCCGGGCCCTGGGCCGCTTTTGCATAATATTTCTGATGGATCCCCTATAGCGTTACGCGGAGCTCTTCAATCCGCGCCTGCGCGACGCGATGCATACCAATTAGCCAGCCAGCCAGCGCATTGTGCCCATTTCGGTTTCGTTTTCGATACCAGCGGATACCGATTCCGATTCGGATTCCCATTCGGATTCGAGTGATGAAAACGAAAACTGCAAAGGCAAACAACCCACACACAGAGATGGCAGGGAGGGGCCTGGCCGACGTCACGTTCTGTCCACTGGGTCTTCCCGGCCCACTTTTGGCCGACAAGTATTTGCCAAAAGCATTCGCCTTAATTGCCGATTGCGTTGTTTACGCTGTAATTTATTATATAACACGATTGACACGTTCGGCCAGGGACGGTCATTGGAACCGGTGACCTACAGTTTCTTTGGGGAAGATTCCTTCTTCTGGAAAATATTTGTATTAACTCTTATAAAGGCTATATGCTCGGGCTGCAAGGATATACAAATTTCGGCTAACTGAAATTAGCTTCCATTTGAACACTTAGCACGCTTAAAATCTATCAATAAGGCTAAGAATTTATAGGTCAGGTTGCCTTAATGCTTTGTTGTTAGTGTCAAACCATTAACAATACTAAGTTCTACACATACGAACTATCCTCACGCACTTGTCCCGAAAAACATATCCCTGAAACCGAAGTAAGACCGAGCAGCATCATGATTTATCTACAGCGATGCTGCTGCTGCGTGGATCTGCGCTTGGGCACCATTGTAGTTGGGATATTGCACATTTTGTTTAACATTCTCACCGGTGTAATTGTTACCCTATTCGGAGAGACGGGTAAGTGTAATGAGTGAAATTCCATGCATGGGACTAATACCTTGGTTCCACCTACAGGCCATCCCGATGCTTGCCAACGTCTGTACATCATTTTCACCATGATTCACATTCTAAGTTGCGTCTTCTTGATCATCGGCAGTTTTCGCGTAAGATTCCCAGACTCATTTTGATGTTACAATTATAAGTCTTATTTACACGCAGTTAAGAAGCAGCTGGATGCTCTTCTACATTTTGATGACCATGATCCAGATCCTGGCCTTTATTATACTGATCATAGCCGATGTTATACTCAGGATTTGGTTTTGGGTGATAATCATCTATGCCCTATTGATACGTGAGTACACTCGATGGCAGCAGATGCTCAGATCGGTTTCCCTTCAATCCCGTCTACCTTTTAGCGGTTGCCCTATACTTTTGGCTGGTGGCCTACTCCTTCTACGCCGCACTGGGAGGAGCTCTCTTTATCTAATCTAAATCCTCTACCTCTTCTAATTTTCCGTTATCTTAAAATTGTACGCATGTAGACTGTAAATATAAAAAATTTCGGTTACCTGACTCTGCCACGCCTTATCACTCAGTTTATTATTTTTAGTGTTTTTTTTTTATATCGAAATCTTAAAATGCTTCGGAAATGCTGCTATTGCATTGAGTTGCGCAAGGCCTGCATAGCTATCTCCATTATTGACTTCATCTTCAATATTGCTATACTCAGTATTAAAGGTAAGTTTCCGATTCGGTTTAGGCCTGCATGGTAATGCCCACTCCGTCTATCAGACGTCTTTACCCATCAGATCGAGCGGGCGGTGGCCATTTGCCACTGCATCGGATGCTTCTTCCTGTTCGGCGGAGCTTTGATGGTAAGTTCTGGTGATGGACATGTGATAGCTCGATGCTGATTCCATGCTTTCCAACCGAATGTAGAAAGCGACCGTCTTGCTGATCTTCTTTCTTATCACGAGCTTGACCAACACCGTTATCCTGACCATTTACATCATCTTCCTGCTGGTGAATAAGGAGAAATTCCGCGAGACTGTTGTTCCAGTCTGCTCCGTGTATGTATGTGAGTTGTTTGCGATAGTTAAAAAGCCAGAATCCATCCACTTAATCCGCTCTACAGGCGTTGAGATTTATTTCTGGATCGTCGTCTACTCGTTTTATCTTAAAGTGAGGACTCCTGCTGTGGTCAACGAGGTCTGAGCTCCGAATTGAACTCGATTCGAATTTAGTTTTGGATACTCATTTCCCAAAGGCTAGGACAATGGTATTTGAACTACTCGAAAACCCTTTTCAGTGGCTCAAATGCTAATGTGCTTGTCTTTGGTAAATCAGTTAGCCTCTTTAATTAAATTCCAAGGTATTTACTATCAATTACAATCAATTATTTCATTCTATGTTCGTTTTTTAATCCACATAATCTCCAAAACAAAAGGGCACCAGTATCCCATCTGTGCTTGGTACTTGCTTGTGTCTGGAAAACGGAAAAATATTAGTCTTTAAATGTGATAGTTATTCTAAACGTTTACTTTAGCCTTATAGATTTAACTCTGGTCTTTTCGTTGACATCTTCGATAATATCACTGAAATCCTTTCTGAGCGCATCTTGATCCATGACCTTGCATAGCATTTGTATATAAATACTTCCTTCCACTGGGTGACGATAGGCCTCGTAGCCCTCGGAAGTGCTGTAACACTTGAGGTAGTGGCCATACTCCTCCGGCTTAGCATCCGCCTTCAGTCTGCCCTTACAGGCCTGGACTATTAAGATTTTTGGCTTGCCTCGCAGGCTCTTGATTTTGCAGATCGGATCAAACACGTCCTTGTCCAAGTGATACTTCACATTGTCGCAGGCTACGACAATTTGGTTCTCTTGGCCATGGCTCAGAATGATTACGACCAATGCAGACAGGCGATCGAAATTTGTGTTTTCTACTGCAAAATTTTTAATTCTATTCAGATCGGAAGCGCAATAAAGAAAGATTATTAATACGCACATTTCGTAATTGTTTCTGTGACATCAATCTTGTTGGGGTTCTGCACTACCTCCACCCGACAATTTAGTCTATTAAAAGTATTTTGTAGATTTTCGACATCCTTTGCGCTTCCGGTTCGATCTTCATGATCTTTTATGATCTCATGGTTAAATATGTAGACCAGGGGAGGCTCCAGTTTGCGATGCGGATCTTTAACCGTCAACCATTCCGGCAACGAAACATCTGAGGGGATCTCTATATTTCCTTGGTCATCCTTATAAGTGGAGTTTATATTAACAATTTCTTTAAAGAGTTTATAGGTTGTATCACCTTGTAAATACTTACCAGTTTGAAGACCATGCTAACGGGCTCGAAATGACCTGTTGCATTTCTTATTTCAGGGATCGACTCGCTATTCTAGCCATTAGATTAAAAGACAAATCAAAGCACAAAATATATTGTGTTAAGTTTAAATTTAAAGAAACATCTACATATAAACATTTTAATGATCAATATTTCTGATTATTTAAAGGGGACTTTCCCGTGCTAATAACCACTATCTAGAACTGATAACATTTTATATGTAAGTTTTCTTAATCGTTGTTGATAGGCATAACTTTTTTTAATACTGACACATTCGATGACAATAGACGCCGCCGGAAATGGGGGCTAACCTCGTTTATATTCGAGCCATTCGAGCCGCTAGCCTCTTCCTGCTTAATGGGGAATACATCAGGGTAAAACTTTTATTTTAAGTGAGTTAGTAACCCTTACAACTTCTTCTACTTGTGGACTTGAAAGATTAGCAGCGTCCCCCAACGTATGGTTTACCCGATCCGTGGCCATTGAGCGTAGTTTTTCGACTGTGTTTGTTACTTTGCGTTGCTCACTGCCTCTTATTAGAAGTCGTTCTTATCAGAAAGCCAGTTATCAAGTTCGGAACCGATTGCTAATACTAATACAAATACATTAAGTATACCGGAAATAACACAAATTATAAAAGAAAAAGAAAGTAAGTTAACTTCGTCACGCCGAAGTTTGTATACCCTTGCATTATGCAATTGATTTATTATTTATTATTATATGCTGTTTTCCAATCAGATAGCACAGCCATAAAATATTCGTGTTTAATGTCTCAAAATGTCATAAAGTAGGGGAGTTAAAAATTCTCGAGGTATAAACCGCAGTTCTGTAATCCCCGAATCAAAAGTCAAAAATTAAATAATTTTTTTTTTTTTGTAAAAAAATATATATTTATTTCAAGTAACATTTTGACTTAAGCCTAGAACGCCTTTCGATGGCTGGTCAGGAACCCTTGGGTTAAATAACAAAAAGATTACACTTTGAATTCATTTACCTTATCAATTAACTACTATAATTACTTGTCTATCAATGTCTAAAACTAAGAACACCATATTTCCTATCATATCTCCGGGATGGCTTATGCCATTACTCGCTGTTGACCAGCTCGAACCACTGCCTCATCGCCTCGCTGAGCACCAGCGGCAGCTGGTTGAGGTCTCGCACAATCACATAGTAGGGGAATGGGAAGCTGTCCAGGTAGGAGCTGATGTTCACAGATCCATCAGAATTGACAGCCACGTGCTGTATGTCCAGGATGGAGTTCTGTAAAAAGCAGACAGTGATTAGTGATGACCTAAGGCATAAAATCTTCAATGCATTTACCTTGTTATCCGGATTGTCAATGATGATGTAAACCAGGAAGATGCGCTGCAGGCGTGCCAGTTTAATGGCATTCTTCACTTTCTGGGCGCCCTCGCTAAATATGTTACGCCCATCGCTGAGTACCAGCAATAGGTTCTCAAACAACCCATTGTCGCCGCCCAGGCCGCTCTCCTCTGCATTAGCAGTGCGTATGAAGTCCAGGAGTCCGGCAATCTTTGTCTTGTCCTGAGAAAAGTTCAGGGCATTCACCAGGCGCGGCCCATCGAACTGCTCCGTATGGTTGAGTATAATCTGTGCCGCCTCGCCAAAGGACACGATGCTTAGTCGGCCGCTCTCCAGCAGGGTGAGTGCCTGGGACACCAGCGAGATGGCCTCCAAGGTGAGCGTCTTCGAGTTGTTATGATGCATGGATTTGGAGTCGTCAATGGCGATGGTGATTTTGTAGTCGCGCTGCGCGGGTTTCGTGCGCCTTAACCAGATCTTGTCCTTGCGAAACTGTGAGGCAATGTAGGGAATGATCTTCTTCATGTTGATGCGTCGTCCGGTGCGGTAGTCACCCTTCAGTCGTGTACACTTGGTGGGCTCCAGGATGAGGCGCAGCTGCTCGCAGAGCTCGCGGGCATTCTGGGTCATTCGGTTGGAGATGCTCTGCCAGCTCTCGTAGTCCTCGTGCTGGGGTTGGACCTGAAAAAAACACCATAAATAATCTTCTCTTAGCTTTTTTCTTTTGGCTTCTCTTACCCCCCGGAATGTGGTCAACTGCTGGTGATACTGCTGCCTGAGCTCCATCTGTTCCGCTGAGCTAAGCTCCTCCGCGTGTGAGCTCTTGTCCATAAGGAGTTCGGTGCTGGAAAATATACTTCTTAGTATAAAAAGTTTATAACAATGAAACTTCCACTTACTTGCTGTGCGCCGTGGTTTCTGCACTGCGAGGAACTGTCATGGTGGGCACCACCTCACCCTCGATCTCCATGCCCTCAGGGGTTTCCAGGCGTTCCTTTGACTGCTCCGTCTTTGAGGGTTTATCGGACTTTTGCTCAGTCTTTTCCGCTCCCAGCTGCTCCAGCTGAGCATCTTCCTCTGGTTGGACGGCAGGCTCTTCTGTTTCCATTAATTCTTCATTATTCTCCGCCTCGGCTTCTTCTTCGTTGGTTGGCTCCTCCTCCTGGTGCTGGATTTTCTTTGACTGCTCTTCGGTGGCATTGTCCAGGGTGGTTTTGTCACTGTTCTTGGGCTCTTTGACATGCTGATACTCCTCAGCCTCTGGCTGATCCATTGGTTCTGGCTGCTGCGGCTGATCAGCGTCGTCCTTGGACTCCTTCAGCTGGTCAATTGTCTTGAGCTGCTTTAATTTGTTCTTTTCCGCTTCACCTTTGGTAAAGGATTATATTTCATTAGTGAAAGTTTTAGAAGAAATAAAACAGAAATAAAGCTCTGGCTTACCCAAGGAACGCTCTTCATTGGTTTGTCCCTGCTTGCGCTTCTCCTGCGTTTGCCGCTCGTTCTTACGCTCCTCCTGGGACACAGTTTCCTGGGTTTCAGCCACACCCTGATGACCGCCATCGTTGGTCTGTAAATAAAGTTAATTAAGGGTGGATTATGTATTTAATTTTAATTTTTAAAATTCTTCAAAAACTTACATCGTTCTCCGCTTGGCCGACGCCATCCTTCTCCTCGCCCGTTTCCTGTTCGTCCATCTTTTGGTCTTGCTTGATATCCTGGTCCTGTGGTTGCACCTGATCCGCAGAACTGCTCTGCTCGGTTTCCGGCATGGATTGTACGTTTTCCTCTTTGCTGGCCTTGTCCTTGGACTGGGTATGCTGCTCTGGTTTTTCCTCGCGCTTTTCCTCTTCTTTGGAATCCTCTGAGGCATCCTCTGGCTTGGGTTCGTCTTCCTCTTCGAGTTCGCCGCGTGTCTGCGTTTCGGGCTCTTCCTTTTCGTCTTCGGGTGTAGCTTCGTCGCCTTCGTCTGGGCCTTCTTGAGCTGGCTTGGTTTCGGTGCCCGCCTCATCCTCTTCGGAGTCACTGCCATCGCTCTGGGCATCGTTGCCCTCCTCCTCGCCGGCAGGTTCCTCATCGGCATCTGCTTCGGGTTCCTCAGCCGGCTGCATGTTCTCCTTCATGGCATCAATGTCGAAGGGATTCTCGTCGGTGGTCTGCTGCTCCTCGGGATCGTCGTGACCCTCGTCCACGTTGTTCATGTCACCCAGGTCCATTTCCTCGGGCTCGGGCGGCTCCTCTAGCTCGTTGTGCATGGCATTCGTTTGCTCCTCATCCATTTCGGGTTCCTTCATGTCGTCAATGTCCTTGGCCTGCTCCTTGCGCTTGTCCTCGCCGCTCGGCTCGTTGGTGGCATCTAAGCCGTCCTTCTCGTGCTCGTCCTTGCCGTCCTCCTTGGCCGCATCGTTCTTGGTGTCCAGATCGTTATGCGCATCCTTCTCATCCTTGCTGCCCTTGCCCTGATCCTCCTCGTTCATCTCAGGCTGCTCCTCCTCCTCCTCGGGCTTCTCCTCGTCATCGCCCCAGATCTGATCGTCCAGCTTCTCAGCACCCTCCTCCGTCTCGCCCATCTCCTTATTAAGATCCTCCTCGTCCTCCGACTCACCGCTGTCATCCTCCTCCGGCTTGTCCACATCCTGCATCTTGGCATCAAAGTCGTCGCTCATCTCGATGCCCTTCTCCTCCTTGCAGTCGGGCTCCTGTTTGTCACCCTCATCCTTGCGATCCTCTGGCCGCTTGGCATCGTCCAGCTGATCCTCGGACTCGATTTTATCCGAGGCATCATTCTCCCCGGTGCCATCCTCCAAACCAAAGCCCTCGCCGTTCTTCGAATCCTGCTTGGATTGACCCTCCTCATCCTGCATGAGATCGGGCGGCACACAGAAGCCCTTGCTGCCGATCTCCACGAACACGGTGAGCACGATAGACAGCATCTTGGCGGAGACCTTGTGGGTGGCCAGCTGCTGGAGGAGTAGGTAGTCGGCCAGCAGCTGATACTGTTCCAGAATGGGTAGCAGGGCGATGGCTCGACGCACGCACAACAACTTGTCCTGGCTTTGGGAATCCGAGTGTCTGAGCACGAGCAAGACATTGGAGAGCTTGCCGAGCACACGAGGCAGGCTGAGCTGTTGCCAATCGGAGGTGAGTTCTCCAGTGAGACACTTCTTCAGGTGCTGCTCTTGCAAGGCCTCTTGGGACTCTTGATCCTTGGCATCGCCACCATTCTGTTGATCCTCCGGCTTGGCCACGTGCTGCTTGTAAATCTTTTGAAGGGAGATTAGAACACTGTGAGCTATGTTGGCCAGCTCTGTGTCGGCATTGGCCAGGTCTATGCTCTCCGGGAGGATCTCCACAGGCTTCTCAGCTCGCAGGCTGGCCAGAAGTTCCAGTAGAGGCTGTGCCACCGGCAGATGTTCATTCTCTTGGCCTGCTCGAAGAGTTTCCAAAGTCTTCTCTATGATTTTTAAAATCTGCTCATAGTTCTTAGTGTAATAGTCCAACTTTTCCCGGGAGAGGAACTCCAGACTGCCGGCATTGAGTTCGTTTAGCAATCTTTGACTGCTGCTCAGGATCTGCCTGCTTAGATCCTGCAGTTCCTGTTGGGCCAAGGGAACACTCCTCACCAGTACGCTATTGCCACTGTTTTCCTTGACAGAACTGGGAGCACAGCTAAGCAACAGTTGCCATTGCTTCACCACGTAATGAATCTGGCAGAGATTACGCTTGAGCAGAGCTGCTGCATCGGCACTTCGGGCAAAGCTTAGAGTAGAAGGATCACTTTCCGCCTGCGGCAAAATGTCAGCCAGCTTTCGCAGGTTTTCCAGCGAGTATCGTAGGTCATGAAGCTCCTTGGTGGATCTAGATAGCTGCTCTCGCTGCTGCTGCACCAGGAGGAACAGATCCACTGCAAAGCCCTTAATACGTTCGATATTTGGAGGTCCCAGCTCCGACAAAGGAGTCAGCATAATATTCTGGAGAAGCTTCAGCTTAAAAACGCTCTTCATGTAGTACAGATCCAGGTGCTCGTTCAACTCCTGGGCACTGGGATGCAGCCTTGGCAACATGGCCCGTATGGAGAAGGGCTTCAGCTGGAAATCCTCGAACTCACTGCGCAGGGAGAGCTCCATGAGACCGGTCTTGTAGCTGGCACCCAGGCGATGCAGCATCTTGAAGAGATCCGTTAGAGCCTTGCGCTTCTGCTGCAGGATCTGTTTGGCCTCCTGCTTCTGCTGGGGACGCTCCTTCGAACGATCCACGTTCAAAGAGCGCAAGTGTTCGCAACGCTCCAGCTGGCTGGCCAGCAAATCATCCAAGTCGGTGATTAACTCGCAGTAGGGCACCTGTCCCAGGGTCTCCTTCACCACATGACGAGCTGTCCGGAAGTGCTTGTCCAGCCTTTGGAGTAGGGAGTTCTCCGACACAAGCTCCAAGGGAATGGAGTACTTCTCTAGCAGCTTCTCGCTGGCCACAAACTGCTGCCGCTCCGTATTCAAATACTTCATTTTGTTGTAGTTCCTCAAGCCCTTGCCCTTGTCACTGCCAAAGGTATAGTCCTTGGCTGTGGAGTCCTTGGGCTGGAACACCTCGCTGATTTTCTCCTGCAAAGCCAGTCGGTACTCTTTGAGGAACTTGTTCAGGTTGCGATGGACGCTGGCCACGCTGTTGCGCATGCTAAAGTAGCTCAAATCCTTGCTGTAGCTCTGGATCTTGACAAACTCCTTGAGCTTCTTTTCGATTGGCGATCGCTTGGACTTCACAGCGTCCGAAACCTCTCCTGCAAACTGGGAGAAGTACAGCTGAAGATTGTGCAAGGCGGCGATTAGAGGCGGCAATCCTTCAATCTTGCCCGCCCGCTCCACATTATGGAGATACATCTCGAAGCCGTGGAGCAGCTGAAGGCGTATATGGAAATCTCCATAGCAAGAGGCCTCCACAAACTGACGCAGGATGCGCACAACCTGTGGGAGCTCCAAGCTTTGAGCCTGTCCCAGGTCTTGGGCATCCAGCAGCTGCTCCTGGGCAAAGCGTTGTTCGGCAAACTTGATGTCTGTGTAGGACTGATCCAGTTGCTGTTGGTGCAGGAATTGCTGCAGCAGGTTGTAAATGAAGAACCAATAGCGATAGGCCTGCAGCTCCACCTGGGCAGCCGTCTGTCCTAGACAATTACGCCAGTGCTGGAGCTCCAGTCGTGTCCAGCGCTGCACAAACTCGGCCACTTCGGTCTCCTCTGTAACCAAATTGTTGTTTCTGTGGGCCACTTCGTTCCACAAAGCCAGCTTCTGTCTCAGCAGCTGGAAACCCGTGTTGAAGCGCACCACGGAGGCGTGAGCTGGCAGGCGGCGGATGCGACCAATGACCAGTTTGATGTCCGCCAAGCCGGCATGCTCCGGATACAGCTCCAGCTGTTCCATCACCCGCTTCTCAATGCGCTCCATGACGCCTAGGCAGCTTTGGATTTCACTTATATTGGAGTCCTTGTAAAAATCGTAGGGAGCACTAGCCACTCCCTCCTCCAACTCGATATCCTTCAGCTGCCTTTGCTGCAGGGCCAGTCCAAAGGCCAGGCCATTGCAGGCCCTCTCATCCAGACTCGTGCCCAGTGCAACCTTGTAGTGGCCATGCAGATGGGCAAACACCTGGAAGCGTGCCCGGTAGGGAGAGAGCAAGTGAAGCTCCGATTCCCTTGAGGATTTGGGCGGCTCCTTGTAATAAACCGGCGTGTGCTGCCCCATCACGGCAATAAAGTTGCGTGCCAGGAAGGCATAATCCTCTTCAAGCACAATTTGGGCCTGCTTAGCCTTGGCACTCGCCGTCTTGTCCAGCTTGAGGACCTGCTCTAGGGTGGGCTGAGATACGAACTCGGCAAAGTCTTCGTCCAGGTTGGTGGGGAAATTCTGCTCAATCTCGTGCAACTCCTGCAGCTCCTCGCTCTCCACTCCCCCCTTGGTTCTGGTCACATACAGACTCTCTGCCTCCGCCTTGAGCTGGCAGCGACGCTGCTCTTCCTGCTGCCAGGTCTGGTTGCAGATGCTTAGGGCATCGTCGTAGGCCGCAAAGGTGGTTTCATCTATAACGCTGCCTAGGGAGATGTAGTTGCTCAGTTCGCTCAGCTTGGCTTTCAAAAGGCGGAAGTACTCGTACTCGCTGTGGGGTAGTTCCGAGAGCAATGAATATAGCCTGCTGTTCCTAATCACCAGTGGCTGCTGGGAAGGGAACTGGACAATTTCGGCAATGGTGTTCTGCAGTTGCTCTGCCTGCCTAACGCTTCCCGCCCGCTGAACTCTTGCAAAGATCACCTTGAGGGACTCAAAGCCGTAACGCAGCTGATTCACCGCACACTTGATGGGCTCCACAAAGTCCTGGTAATAAGCTGAATACTTGGACAGGGTGTGATGCACGAATCTCTGGGCATTGGCCAGCCATAGCTCTAGTTTTCCTAGTGCCTCAGTGCTGCTCTTCAACTGCGATTTGGTAGCCGGTTGGGAACCTTGGAAGTTGCCCCACTCGGAGCGGATAAGCAGGAAAAGCTTGTAGAGTGCTTCACAATCCCCATTCGAGTGGAGGAAGTGGGTAAGATCCTGCACTAGGGCGGCATATAGACACTGCTCCGGACGCAGGGCCAACTTCTGGGAGAGCTGATGCTGCCGCTGAAGCGACGCCTTCAGCCTGACCTCCAATTGGTCGTATATCTCGGCTCCAAAGTGCCTGTACTTCATTACAATCTTCATGAAGTCATAGGCAGTGGTCAGAGTGCCCAGACAATCGATATCCTCAGCTATATATTGGTTCTTCAGACGGTTTTTCTCCACAGGATCAATCAGCGGGGCATTGGTGAGCAAGCACAATTCGAGGGCTCCCACCAGGGCATTGGATAAAGCAATATTAAAAGCGCTTACCAGGGAGTCTGTATTGAGTTGATCCTTCTTCAAATCTTGGAGGACCTTGGTTAGTTCCTTGGTGCAGCTCTCAAAGCCCTCATTGGGCTTTTGTTCCCTTCGACTCAAGTCACCAACATACTCCACCTCCTGCAGCAATTGCCTGGCATTTTCCTGGGCCTCTGACAGGCAGTTAACCCTGGCACTATATCTGGGACTCAGCAGCTGGGAATTCTCCCAGAGCAAATGACGAGTTTGCTGTAAAGATGAGCGCCATTCCTGCAGCTCGCTGAGTGGCACCGATCGCAGCTGTCCATTCGGTTGACAAATCAGGGAGAGAAACAGACCCGACAAGGGTGGACCCTGATAGCTGTAGCAACTGGAGATATCAGTACCATCTTCGCCCGAAGGTCCTTGCACGCAGTCCAGACGCGTTGAAAGATTCTCCAGCTGATAACAGTGAATAGAATTGCGATACTGCCTTTGATATGTGCGCAATCCCTTGTAGCTGCTGCTGACCTGCTGTAGCAAGGCTGAAAACTCCTCCTGGTTCTGTAGATGAGCTAGTTCCTTTTTTAGCTCAAGCCAAGCACTTGTAATCTCAGCGTGGGTGGCACTTTCAAGGGTTCTGAGGCAGTTCCACAGGTGGCTGTTCAGAGTGAGCAACTGCTCGGTATAGAGCGGATTTACCTGCTCGTCGAAATCCTCCCGTAGAGTTCCCAATAACAGACGCTCCATGAAGAGCTCCCTTAAGGCAGCAAGTAAAAGGGGTGGCGAATTGGTAGCCACACCTTCCGGGTGTATATACTGATTCTCCTCCTTGCCAGCATCCAAAAGTTCCTTTATACCATTGAGATCCAACTCTAGATCTAAACCGTTTTCGGTCCCGGCTTCCTGAGCTTCCTTTAGCTTGGTTTGCAGTCTCTGCAGGCAGGATTGCAGGGTCTCATTCTCCAGGGCTCCACTTAATTCAAAGGATTTTAGCTGGAAGCCATGAGAGTGGCTGCGCAGGAACAACCGCCATTTGTTCGCCTCCTCCGACTGCAGCAGCGTCCATTTCTTGAGCCAAACATCGAGCTCCAAGTTGGCGTAGATGGGCACCACACTGAGCAAGGCCACCAATTGCTCCAAGTCATTGTATAGTTGTATCTGGAAGGGAAGGATTTATAAGATTTATAAAACTCCGACAAGTTAAATAATAAGTTAGTTATTTAACTCACCTGTTGATCCTGATAGTAGGGCTGGAACTGGGTGAATTGCTTGGAGTAAATCTTGCACGTCACGTTCAGGGGTCGCTTGGTCTCCTCAATGTATTCCTTTATCTTCAGCATACTCTTTTGCAAAGTAAGCTTTCCATCGGAATGAGTCAACTCGAGTAGAGGAAACAGTAAGTGCTTCTCCAGCCATTGGAAATGGAGCACCAGCTTGTGCATCAAAGGCACTTGCACCATGTTGTTGTACAGCAGTTTCTGCTGGGCCGTGCCCAACAACCGATTGAACCAATGGAAGCGGGTTACAAACTCCGCATACTGCGGCAGTTCCAACTCAACTGTCTCCAAGTTATCCAATAAAAAGCTATGCAGTTCTTGAAGAAAGCTGGCCAGATTAGATAGGAAATCATTGGCAAACTTCTCGGTCACGTTTCGTTTTAGCAAAGCCTGCGAATACTCCAGGGCATTCATGTCCTTTACTGCTGTGGCGGTGCTTGAAGGAATTTTAGACACCAAGAGCCGGGCGAGTAGGAGAGCACTCAGGTTTAAGGAATTTACATCCAAGCTGCTTTCAGTATCTCCGGCGTAATCACGGAGTCTCGTAAACAGTCGGCGATTCCAGGGCAGATACTCCAGAGTTTGGCTACTCCTTTTCTGCAGGCAGGTGTACAAACTCTGGGATAACTCTTGAAGAGCTGGGTGCTCTTTTAGCCATGGTTCCAGGTAAAGATGTCTCAACTTTAGGTCCCCAAAGGCACATGACTCGTAAAGTATGTACAGGAAATGACGAATCAATTCCTCTCGTTTGATTTCAACCAGTTTGAGGTCCTTCATATCCTGAAAGAGAGCTGCCAACTGTTTTTCGGGCATATTCCCACTGGAATCTAGTAAAACTTTCAAAACCGCTGCTTGCAGTTTGATGAGTGCCAAGGAATTTAGGTTTCCTGTGCTGAGAATGACCTGGCCTAGGAGATCCTCTTGGGACGTGGTATCCTCCTCAAACAACTCGGTCTGGGCCAGCACTACTTCTCTTAGCTTATTCTGATAATAGGACAAGCCAAAGCCCATCAAATCCGTGCTGGCGGAGTACACATACACCTCCATGGCGGCCACATAGATTGCACGCTTCAGCTGGTAGCCAATCCGCTTGTAGGCAGCGCTCAAAAAGGCAAACTGGGTCAGGTGCGAAATGGTGTAGCTATTGAACTCTGTTAGCTGAGAGATGCCTTTGTGGATACCCAGGATACAGTCTATGGCCTCTGTTTGGTGCACGCCCTGCTCATGGACAAAGGCTCGCATATCATCCGCAGAGTAGCTGTCCCTGGACAAGGATAACTCTATGCAACGATTACGCATGGCTCGCGATAGTTCTCCATTCTTGGGATCCACAGTGAGGAAGGCTCGGAATCCAGGGGACTTGGACACCACCTCAGCACTGTCCTGGGCGCTAATTCCCTTTTCGGCAATTAAAAGGCTGCCATTGGGCTCAAATACAGGATTCAGGCGATCCAGGACAGCCGATGAACAGAGATTGACATGCTCGAGCAATATAAATTGACCGCATTTCAGCGAGGTCACAATGCGGGAGTCCACCCACTCAAAGGAACCGCCTGTGTTGAGCGAATCGGCTGACTTGATGTAGGCCTGGAGTAGGAAGAGCTGCGATTTGATGTCCTTGAGCTGCCTGAAGGCCTCCACTTGGCAGGCAGCTGGTGTGGCTTCTAACTTCTCCATGATCCTGCCAAGTGAGATCAAACGCTCGCTGAACAGCTTTAGTTCATCCAAAACGCTGTGCTGCTGGGACTCTGATAAAGGATAATACCATGTAGATAGGGATGTAGTAATTAAGATGACTCTCACTCACCTGTAGTCACCTTGGCCAGGGCATTGTATTTGCTCCATAAGCTCCACAACTGCTCTGTAAATTCCGAATGGTGTTGCTGAACAAAAGCGCGTTGAACGCTGGCAAAGACTAGAATCTCCACCTTCTTGTAAATCACCTCCAGGTGGCGATTCAAATCAATCTAAAAAGGAAAGATATGGACTTTAAAAGAGTTTATAGTTGGAAAGACCCTAAGACTTTTCTCACCTGCTGGAAACTACCCGTCACCGAGTCATCAATAATGTCCGTGTTGCACACTCGATTGGACAGGACACAGAGGGCATCAATCAGCTTAGTCTTGCCACTGTCTGTGGATCCGCAAAGCAGCAAAGGCTTCTCCATGTGCACAGTCTCTACGATCTGCTTGAGCAGCTGCCTCTGGCTGTCCAGGAGCATAGGAGGTGCCTGCTCCTGTTGCGTAGCCATCTCCAGAACATCCCCCTGCTCTCGCTGCAAGACCACATCGTTGAGATACACCTTATCCGCTGTCCAATAAAGAGAAACATCCTCGGAAATGGCATTAAGCTTCTCCGCATCGCATTGAAACACAGCCGAGAAGACATTGCGTATGTACAACTTGTCCTGGTCGCAGCGCATCCTTTGGTAGTAGACCAACTGCATCCTTTCGTAGAGAGTCAGCAGAAAGTCATGGAAAGCCTTTCGGAAAACAGAAGACTTGGTAGCCATAAGATAACCTGTTTGTGGGTTGTGTAGCAAATCGCACCAACGAAGAATGTCACGTAAATTAAACTCGTAGGGTCCACCTTTGTATCCAAATTCCATGGAGGCCACTCCGCGATCGAGTTGCTCCGAGAACAAGACCAAGCGAGATGCTAAATCAAAGTTTTTTGTTGGAGACTTCATTCCTTTTCCCTCGTAAATATCAAAGAGATTTCCTTGGGTGTCCTTGGCCAAAAGCTCTAGGAAATGTTCATTCAACTGCTCAAAGTATTTTCCGTATTTGGAATTCACTACATGGAGCAGATCCTCAGTGGTCAGCTTGCGGAGATACACTTTGGTAAAACGATTGAGGAAGGATTGCGGCAAACCCTTGCGTCCGCCGCCCTGCTTGAGGGGATTCTGGCAGGCAAAGATTCGCGTGGAGCCAGCCAAGTGGAAGCTCTTGTTCAATTCTGGGATGTACACCTCTCCGCGATGATCCAGCACTGCATTGAGACCTTCTAGAACGGACTGTGGTGCCAAATTCAGTTCATCCAGCAGAATCCAAGTATTCTTTGATTTTAGGGCAGCCAACAAAGGACCATCGCGCCACACAAAGCTCCCCATTTGACGAAGACCCGAAGATGCCACCTCGGTCTCAAGCAGATTATCCTCAGCTGGCAGATCGGTGCCGAAAAGATCAGCCAAGTCCGTGTGCTCGCAAAGGTTGATGCGCACGATTTGATAGCCAATGGCTGCCGCAATGCTCTCCACAATAGAGGTTTTTCCCACACCAGGTGGTCCCTCCAGGAGCACAGGCTTGTGGAGTGACAGAGCAGATAGTAAACGGAACAGGTTCTGCTTGGTGGTGGGGGCATCGAATAGGAAGTCTGCCTTGGCCGGCGACAAGCGTTCCGGATTTACTTCTATGAAAAACGGACGAATGCCGAAACGGGACTCATCTAACTGGACTTCCAAGCCTCTCTTCTGCTTAACTTCCTGCAAGGAGAACTTTTCTTTTAAGATCAAACCCGCCTGTTTGACAGCCTCCTTGGTGATCCTGGCCTTAAGCTGCTCCACCTGCTCCTGCGATTCGTGGGGCAGCATTTCCAGAGCATCCAGGAAAATAGTTTCCAGACCAAAAATGGCCTGTTCGGCAAAGCTGAGCTTACCATTGCTGACCATGTAATTGGCCCAGGCCAGGATGTCGCGCACGGAGAACTTGAATTTCTCATTGGAGTCGCGGATGTGCAGCACTATCTCCACCAGGTACTCGGCCACTTTGTGGGTATTATTCTGGTCTTGATCCGCCTGCCGGCTCATGCAATTGTAGGCAATCTCTATGAGATCCTCCTTGTTGTCGGAGGGCAGGCACCAGACCTCAGTAAAGCGATTCCTCAAAGCTGGAGAGAGTTCCTTCTTGCCAAAATCTCCACCTGGATTCATGGTGGCAAGGAACTGAAAGCCAGGCTTAGCCTGAACCACAAAGTCTGGATTTACATCCACCTCGGCCACGCCGCCCTTTTCCGCCAGAAGCACCGTGCGCTCTGGCTCCAGGATGCAATTGAGCCGCTCCAAAACCGAATCCTCAGCCAGGGATATTTCATCTGCCATAAAGTAAGAGCCCTCTTGCATGGAATAAATTAGAGGACCATCGGCCCATTCAAACAACTGGTTGGATTCCTTTCCTCGGCATGGACGCAATCCGCCCAAGAAGTCCGCTCCCTCGGTGTGCATGTGACAGTTAAGAATGCGCAGCTGGACATCCGCTATGCTGGCCAGGAGCTGGCAAACAGTGGTCTTGCCACAACCCGTTGGACCCACCAGGAGCACAGGTTCATCGAATTCCAAGGCCTTGGCCGTGAGCACAGCCATGCGGGTCATGTTTCGAGTCCAGACAATGTCGCCGCGCAACTTAAAGTTCCTAATGGCATCTAGAATCTTTCGACTCACCATGGAGGAGTTCTCTCTTTCCGTTTGGATGTCAAAGAGCTGCTGTAGATCCAGCTTCTTGCGGAAGTTGGCATGTAGTGTCCTCTCAATCAGCTCATGCTCTTCCTGTGAACGCACCTTGGAGGACAAGACCAGATAACCCTCCTCCACGAGATGCTGATTCCAGTCATACTTGGTGTCCTCGTGCAGGGACTTGTCCGCATGAGTATAGCGATTGCCCCAGCGGAAGAGATCGCGCAGGGTAAACACCTGTTTGGCGGTGTTCTGGCGATGCTGCTGCAACTGGGTCATGCACTGGACCATCTTGCGGGCATAAGAGGGCGGAATCAGGCAGCGTTTCTCCAGAATGGTCTCCAGCTCTACACGCGGTATATCCGCAAAGTGGAGCTCAATAAAACGATTTTTAAAGGCACGCGACAAGGTCTTTCGGCCGCCATAGAGACCCGGGGGATTCTGCGTGGCAAACAGCATAAAGTTGGGATGTGCCTTGACCAAAGTCTGGGTCTCTGCAATGTACAGCTCCCTGTTGTCATCCAGCACGCGATTGAGAGCCTCCAGAATGTCCGTAGAGGCAAGATTGAGCTCGTCCAGGATAATCCAGAAGCCATGACGCATTGCCTGCACCAGAACCCCTTCTCTAAAGGTCAGCTTGCCATCCAAATCTGCTGCATAGGTGCCAATATACTCCTGGAGATCGGTGTGCTCATGGTTGTTGATCCTCAGGCATCGATTGCCACTCCTCCTGGCCACATAATCAATCAAGCTGGTCTTACCCGCACTTGTGGGTCCCTGTAGAAGGATAGGCAGCTTTCCAATCGAAATGATGCGGGACAGATCCTTCAGGTTCTTCTTCACACTCTCCGTGAGAATGTAGTGCGAGCAGGGCTGCAGCTCCAGGTTACCCGGCTGAATCCAGTAGCCCTCAAAGTCCAGATAATTCTCACCCAACTGGGGCAATTGTTTGCTCAACACAGCCTTGGCGTTGGATAGCAGGGCATTCTGGATGAGAAGCAACACCACGTGGTGGGATTCCGGATCTAGCTGGGTGAGGAAACTCAGGCAGAAGCTCTCGTACAGATTCCGCTCGATAGAGCCGCAAAGATTCCGAGCACAGATTCGTAAGCTGCGGCACAGGGTGCGCAGTGAGTAAACAGGACGATTCCCAAGGCCATCGTTCAGCTGGAGCTCCGACAGCCGGCGTAGGGATTTGTACAACTGCACTATGCTGTGGACAGACTTTCGCTGTATCCCAGTATTGGCCAGGTAATCACTCACCAGCAGACTTAAATCTGCATCCGTGGTGAGTTCATCCACAAAGAACTCCGTGAAACGATTGCGTATACCCACGGGCAGGTCCTTCTTGCCTATATCCGTGTTGGGATTCATGCAGGCGAAGATTCGAAAGTCCGGATGCCGCTTTACGGGCGTGAAATCACCCCGCTCTAGCAGCACCACAGAGCCCTCCGGTTCGAGGATGGTGGACAGGCATTCCAGGGTCTCCGCCGAGGCCAAGTTGATCTCGTCCAGCAAAACCCAATCGCCATTGCTGATGCAGTTCACCAGGGAACCGGGTATGAAGGCAAACGAGATGTTAATGCTCTTGTCCAGCTGCATCTGCAGCTTTTGCAGTTTCTCGCTGAGGGTCCCCCAGCGAGGCAGCAACTGGTGGCGCTTCAACTCGGGATTCTTCGCCACCTGCAGGCAGATACTAATCATGGTCCGGATAATCACCGTATGGCGACCGCTGTTGTAGTGCGTGGCGAAGATGCGTAGGAACTGAGTGTTCTTCTCCGGATTAAAGGTCTCGCACAGGAGATGCTCGAATTCGTTGCGCAGCGGTTCTAAAACGTAATTAAGTTCCACGGGTTTGAAGCCACCCACCAAATCCGACACATCCGACTGGTTGTTCATGTTGACCACTACCAGCTTGTGCTCCGTACGCTCGGCGAGGTATTGCACCGACGAGGTCTTCCCCACTCCAGTTTCACCCACGAGCAATACCGGCTCCGAGTGGCTCACGCACACAGCAATCCGCTCTAGGATGCAGCTGGCGAGACGGGTGAACGAGAAAGTGGTCTTCTTGTGCCCTGCCACCTTGCCAATGGCTCGCCTGGTCTGCTCTGTGAGCTTCTGTCGCTTCAAGTCCTGTTCAGAGGCTTCCTCGTTCTCGGCCAGCTCTGACTTGGCCAGCAGGTTGGCCCTTCCTATCCTGATATGCTCCAGCCCAAACTCCACATCCGGCTTGTATTCATTCGCAAAATGCTCGCAGCGGGAACGGATGATTCCCAGCTTGGCTCCGATACTAGTGATCAGGGTGATCTTCTCCTTACTCTGCGGCAAATAGGAACAGAACACATCCACTGCGTTTTGGAAGACAAAGTAGGCGCACTCAGAGCTCGTGACCGAAAACTGGGAATCAGAACGATGGCACAGCTTCACCAGGTCACGGGTGGACACCAATCTACCAGAGTTGGGACTGGACGTACCTAGAGAGACCTGCTCAAAGGGCAAGGCCACATATTTCTCCGTATTATCAGCCTTGTCGCCTGATTCCTGCTTTCTCAAATTATCTGCAGACGTGTGATCGCCGCTGGAGAAGGTAAGAAATACGTCCACAATACGATTGGCCACCGTGGACAGTTTGGGATAGTTGGTACTCACGACCTTGCAGAGTTCGTTGCGGGAAAGTGGAAGGATGTTGATGGTGTACAGATACTTATCCAGCAGAGAGTACAGGGATTTTGCGCTAGAGTTGCTGGCCGATTTGTTGGTTCTAAGAATGGAGAAAGTCCGTTGAGTAAGGATTTGGATTTGGATTTAAGGGGTATGATTAATTCGGGTATGATAAATCGAATTTACATACCTCCCCTTGAGAGAGTCAACTCACCTCACTGTGACAAACAGCTGAAATCCCGGCTCTATTTTCACAGAATCACGGAAGCCAGGAACACTGAGACTCTGACGCTCTAAAAGACTGCTCAGTATAGTGTACGTATCCTGGGCGGCGGCATCTAAGTCCTCTAGGAGCAACCAATAACCATGCATGACGGCCTGAAAAGGTTTCAATGGTAATTAATGGGTTCCAGCCGCTACTTAGCAGAAGTATTCACCTGCGTCAAAACTCCAGGAAGCCAGACAAACTCTCCCGGCACATCGGTGCACCTATATTGACCCAGCAGCATCTTGCTGTCGGTCTGATCCCCCAGTTGAATGCGTAGAAAGCCATTCCCCTGCGTCGTTTCTCCCAGATCGAGTAGCTCTTCCAAGGGCATATCCTCCAATTTGCGTTTGCTTCCCGTTTTCTTGGAGTTCTTTTTCTTCGGTATCAGCAGCTGGTCCTCTTCCTCTGCTTTCTGTAAAGCCTTCTCCCTGATCTCAATCTCCTTTGGCTTGGGACAAATGCGTCCTGTTTTACGGGCCAAATACTCAATGAGAGTGGTTTTGCCACAGCCCACGGGTCCCGATAGGCAAATGGGCTTGGCAGCTGCCACTCCCAGTGCGATGCTACGCAAGTTGACCACTGTTGAGTCCACCTTTACAATGCGATCGTAACAGCCATCGGTGCTGGCATAAAACTCCAGATTCTCCTTGTTAAATGTGGGCAGCAAAACGCCCTCAATATTGGTCACAGCCTGATTGATCACCTCTAGCTGCAGGTTTAGCAATTGATCGGCAGCATCTGGACTGTAGCTGGGACTGCCAGTGTTCCGGGCTATCAGCCAAGCTTGCTCCTTCTCCCCGTCGAATTCCAAGCGCGTTTTGGTGGGCACCTTCTCATTCAGAGCGTTCAGCTGGGGAGCAGTCATATTTGTGAGCAAGGCCATGATGTGGTTGCAATATAGTTGCGTCTTCGGGCACGATGACTGGGAGTGTGCATAGGTGGAAATAAAACTTGACCAGTCCCACAGTTCGCGGAAGTAGGGCGTGTCGCTTTTCAGCAACTGATAGCAGCAGGCAATGAGATCCAGATCCTCTGGATAGTTGGTACTACTGCCGTTCTTTAGCTTTTTGTGGGAACTATCAGGGCTCTGGCTTTCCTGGAAGGGAGCTGGCTTGCCACGAAAGTAGCTCTTGGCAAATCTGCGGATATAAGAGTTTTTGATAACAAAACCAAGGAACTCAGCTAAAGAAACCTTACCTTTGGGCATCCACAGAGAAATCCATGAGCTTGGCCAGAGCGGCACACTCCTCTTGGTACTGGCGGAAACTCTGGCCGGCCGTAGCATCCCAGCGCAGTGCCATGGACAGCAGCAGCAGTAACTGCTCTTCGAAGCACACAGCCACAGGCACCGTGTAGGCGGCCAGGGGGAGGTGTTCACTGAGCCCCCGGAAAAGGCGCTCCACATCCTGCGGCACATATTTCTGCAACGCACACAATGCATATTTAAAGAGGGTTACGTTGATTAGAGTAAAGAAAAACCCACCTGCTTCTTGATAAACTTCTGTAGGCTTTCGGAAAACACGTTGTCGTGCGGCTCCTTCGCCGTCAGCTGCAGCAGTCGCTGTGCGCCGAACCGCAGCTTGCTGGCGTTCACCTCCATCTCTCCTGGCACCACTTGGTCGTAATTTAAATGATATATCAATCAGTTTTCCACTATTTCGCGTTAAATTGCAGCACAACGTCCCGAAATGAAGAGCAACCACAAAACCAAAACACGCGAATTTAAAACACGTGCAGGGCAGTCAACACGGCGTTGCCGGCTAATTGGTGTGAACATCTGGTTTCGCCGGTCTGGCATCACTGACGGTTTGTTTACGTTTTTTGCCGGCCGGTTTTGCATAAATTTGTTGTTTTTTCTGCTCAATTTAGGTACTACACTGAAAACTAAGAATGTTTTATAATTAATAATATTACGTACATTTTAAAAACTTAAAATTAAAAACTTTATAATATTTTTGAAGTATTGGTAAAATTAAATAAATATAATTTTATTTAATAAAAAAATATGGTAAATATATATATAAAATGTATAAAAATAAATATTAATTTTTTATATGTACAATATTTTATTATGGCTGTTTTCGAAAAAGCGATCACAGCCATTTTCGAATTCGAAACATGTGCTCTTAAGCGTAAACAAACGGTTTCTTCCGAAAGAAAACAAAGGATAAAGTTAATTTTTAATTTTGAAATTAAGATGTTTTCGGACCAACGATACGTACTCAATCTTAACGCTCACTTAATTCCGCCGGAGGACACGATCCAGTTCCCGACATTATCGACGCCCGAGTCGCACGGTGGCTACAGTATGTCGCCGCTGGGTTTCTTGGAAAACCATAAGCGGGGAATGCGCTACATTGTGGTGCCGTCAGCCGAAAATTTTCCTCTTAACCTGCGCGACAGTGATCACTTAAAGACGGCAAAGCTATTGGAAAGGCACCTGGACAACTTGCTGGACTATATAGGGCAATCACCGGCGCAGTCAAACTTCTTCAGGGCCACCAATATGCGGGTGCAAGTGAATGCCGACATTGTGTGCACCAGCGAGGTGTTGGAGCTAATGATGCGCGCTCCCTACGAGCACAAGGCGGGATGGACACTGGCGGTCACCCGGTTTCGCAACACCACGTACATTTGCCGCGTGGCCAGTACGCAAGCCGATCACGCCTTTGAGGAGGATAATCTGAAGCGGATCATGCAGGAGGCGCGGCTAAGAAAGCTGCACCAGTACTGCCTGTCTGGTAGGTTCTGGTAATGATAAGGGATAGGACGGACCCTAATAATTAATGTCTTTTCAGATGGAATTTTATTACTCGAAGAACCCAATCGCTACAATGGCGTCTTTTCCATTTACATGAACGGCCTGCGTGTTCTCTTCGATTCCCCAGTGTTAGCCGAAATTAACCCTAACCAGTTGTGAGTCTGTACAAAAGCTGTAGGAAAGAATCCTTTTTAATCCGAATTCCGTTTCCATTTTCTCAGCAATGGACCCAATCATATGTGGTCGGAGCTGCAGCTGCGCCAGGATAATATGAACCGCCAGGAGTGGGTGGAGCACAACCGCACCGACGCCCTTAAATGGTGGTGCAAGTGCTTCCTGCTAAACATCCAGAACTTCTTTGTAGCCTATCAGAACGAAAATGCCTATGTGCATACCATAAAGAAGACTTCCTTGAATGAATTGTGGAAGGCTTGCGTAAGTCAAGCCCTTAAAACTTGATTTAAGATTATCCCTATTCATATTTATCCCTATTTCATATTTATAGGAGAACGAATGGAGAACCAATGTCTGCATTAACTTCATGGTGCGCCTGCTCGGTTGCATCACCGAAATCATGGCCCATATAGACTGTTTCAGCACTGTGTACCTCTTCGAATTCGATGCCAAGCTGGGCGAGGTAGCCTACGAGGTCTTCGAGGGACTAAACGGGCACTCATTTCTGGGGGACTGGTTCCGCATGCATCTGGACGAACGCCTCGAGGACATGCCAGAGCCCATGAATGTGTACTAGGAGTACATCAATGATTTTTTCGCTACTTGTTAAGAGTTATTAAATGAAGATTTAAGTTTATTGCGACATAAGCATCAATTTGTGTTCATACGCGTTCATCACTATCAAATAATTTAATACAATTTTCCGCTCAAATATGTTAAGAGAATGCATTCGATTTTACAAAAATATGGAAATGCTATAGTTGGCGTGCGTGCAGCTTACAGCTCGGTCTTCTTGGGCTTGCCGCTGCGGTCGAAGCCCTTCAGTTCTGTGGTCGCCTCCTTGGCGATGTACTTGAGGAAGTCGTCGACCTCCCGACCACCGTTGTAGCTCACTGGCTTGTTCTTGGCGTCCTTAGGCAGCCAGAAGAGCGTGGGGAAGCCGCGCACATTGAACTCGGGCGGCACATCGTTGGCGGTGGCGTCCATCTTCACGATGGCTACCTCCTCGTCCTGCAGCTTCTCGGCCAGCTCCTCATAGATGGGGGTCAGCTTCTTGCAGTGACCGCACCAGGGGGCGTAGAACTCGATCAACGTGTCCTTGCCGTTGTTGATCACCAGCTCGTCAAAGTTCTTGGCCACGGCCACCTTGACGGGGGCGTCGTTCGACTCGGGCACGGCTTCGCTCTTGATGTACGGCTCCAGCTCCTTGGCCAGCAGCTTCTCCACAAAGTCCTGCAGATTCTCAACGGAGAACTCGTCCTTCAGGGCGTACTTGAGATTCTTTTCATCGCGAGCTAGGATCACGGGCTTGTCGCCAACGAAATCGTAGCCGTACTCGTTCAGTTCGTGCTGGAAATCATCCTTGGAGGCGATCGCAAAGTTAATCTGACCCACAAACTCCTTGGCCACCTTGAGGACACGGTTGCGCCAGTAGTTGGTACCCTTGGGGTTCTTCTGGTAGTCAACGCTAAAGTAAGCAGTGATCAGAGGGTTCTGGAAGTCCCGAACCGAATCCTGTGTGCGGTGACCCACCAGACCATGGCTAAATAAGTTTAAAAAAAAATTAGTATATGATCAAATAGAATGGGCTGCTGTGGACTTACAAGTTCTCCTTGACGAAGGTGATCAGATCGGAGTCGGAACTGCCCTCAAACTTGATGGTGGAGGACTCGAACTTGTTGCTCAGATGGGGGGCACGGATCAGGACAATAGCATCGCTGCAAAAGATGGGATAAAAGTCGTAAGTTAGACAAAATATCTATATATAGATAGAAACTAGAGAATAGTGTTCTATTCACTTACGTTTCGCCCTGCTTCTTCAGGACTTCGTCATCGCTGGAGTGTCCGAAGCGGTATTTCTCGCGATTCTTGTCGGCAAACTTCAAGAAGACCTTAGCCAACTTGGAATCAACATCGCTAAAGTAACCAAACAGCGAAGTGTCCTTGGTATCCAAGAACTTGACTAGCTCGGCGACGTTGCGGATGGTCTTGGAAGCAGGTCCCACCTGGGCGCGCATGTACTTGGCAATGCCAGCGGCCTCGCGTGGTCCATTGTAGTCATTCGAAACCTCGTCCTGCTTGAAGATCTTCAGCGTGGGATAGCCGCTGACAGAGTACTTGCTGCAGACCTCCTTGCCGGCCTCAGTACAGTCAACCTTGGCCAGCTTGATTGGCGGATCATCGTCTTTGACGATCTCCGCTGCCTTGGCGTACTCGGGCTTCAAACGCTTGCAATGGCCGCACCTTAAAAAAAAGATAAAGAGAAAAAATCGTATAAGACACGTCACATCATCATATTTTTTGTGGTCGTGTTGGAAACAAAACTACTTTCTAATACATCATTCTTTATCAAGACGAGAGACAACCCGACATCCCCGAAAAAAAACTAGCTGGTAATTAAAGTTAGGGTGCGGGACTTATCAGCAAGCAGCCTTATCTATTGCTCATTCTAACATTAGAAACAATAGACCATTAGGGCTTTATTCGAAGAAAATAGAAGTGCTTAATTGTAATCTTTAAACTGAGAAACTGGAAGAACAAATGTTCAATTAATAAACAAATATAATAATGAAACGTAGTCATTAAATATTAATGACGTAGACACCTTTCTCTATATGGCATTTTTATTTATATCTTTAAGCGAGGCCTATTCGTGAATTTAAATAATTCGTTTTCCTGTTCTTTTTACCGATAAGGTTTATGGTGTACGTATTATAATTCCACCCAAAAGTAGTACAACAGCTCTTTGGGGATTTCAAGAGCTCCCTCGCCGGCCGGCATAAAAAATACAGATTATTTACTTGGCAAGTTCATTGCTCAAGTGTGAGTTGTTAGTTTTTCACCAGATAAACGACAAACATACTGCTCGCTTGAGTAAATAGAAATAATAAATCTAGTCAAGCAGGGGGAGAGCTAAAAAAACTAGTTTGGAACACAACTACATTAACATTTTTTTAGAAGGGTTAAAGAGCGGCGATGGCGCTCCAGTAGGTGTTAATAAAGAAACCCTCGCCAGATTACAAAGCAGGATATCCTATGTACATACTTATCATTATCTCTTCGCCCACATATACTAACTGTATAGATGTACGATTGTATGAAATTAACAACCCGCTCTTTAAAATGGCCGACGCCAACAACACTGACAAGTCATCTTTGTGATTCTCTTCCTCTTTTCTTCCCTTTTACCGGCAAACGCTGACGTGTACTTTGCTTCAACAGCAGCGCCGGAATTCAATTAAATTGCGGACGCAACAAGCTGATTACGGCCGAATTGCACACGCAATGCAAATACCACCGCCTGCCCGCGCCGACCACGCCCCTCCCGACTGTCCATACACTCACCAGGGGGCATAGAACATAACCAAGGTGGTTTCATGCTGCTTCAGGGTGGTGGCGAAGTCGTCGTCTCCCAACTCGAGGACATCCTGCTCCGCGCCGGTCGAGGCGGCAATGAAGCTGACGAGGAGCAAGGCTGCTGTCAGGCGCCACATATTGGTATTGATTTGGGATCACTTCAGACGAATCTCAACTAAATATAATTTCAAAATTCAATTCGGCAGTCGACCGCCTACTAATGCTACAACAAAAACTGAGAACCGTACCGGTAAAACTTTTTTCGACGATTGACTTTGCTTTTCGATTCTTTCGCCACGTCGCTTTCTATTCGTTGTTTCGCCGCAGTGTGGCCAGGCGCGGGCCTTGTGGGAATGCCAAAAAGCTATTATTTACATTTCAGTTCAAGGAAAGCTTTTTATATTTTTAATAAAAAATATTTCATTTATTTAGAATTAATTGAAATATTGCTTCCTTTATTCGGAATTTAGGAGAAATCATTTTTCATTTTAATCTTGACCGCTTAAATTTGAATTTAAATGGAAAATGAATAAATTACGCAAATTCCAGCAATAGCAATAACAACAACAACCTAATCTTATCTTAGAAATGATCTTATCAACATAAGTCATCAATTTTAATAATAATTATTATCCCAAATATTAATAAATTAATTTCACAAAATTATAAAATACATACGAAAGCTTTCGAGCCAGCTTATAAAAGGGAAAAATTGTTCTTCAATTTTTATTAGTATGGAACAAAAACGTGAGTGTTGGTGTTTTTTGTGTTATTAATTCTTAAAAGTGAAAGAACAATTATAATTAAACCTATGTAACTTAAAATATAAACCGTTAATTGTACTGAAATTTAAAAGGTAAAGAGTAGCCATAATGTGGTATAAACTATGTTTTCGAGTCGAACTATAAACATTAAATTCTTATGAAAATTGCTGAAACGGTATACATTTTTTAGGTTTTGTGATTTTTGCATGAAGGTGAAAACATAAAATTAACGCAAAATAATATTTAATCTTTTAATAGTATTGTGACTGTGCCCATCTCCATACTTGGTGTACATCGATAGATCACTTCGCGTTGTCAGTTTTGTTTAGCAAAGTTTTCCACCTTTCATAAATTTCTTAAATTAAAAGTTTAAAGCTAGCAAAGAGTAGAGAGGGGTTTATAATAGTAGGAAATCTTAAACTATCACTAACGAAAACGAAGATTGGATGCAATTCTCTAATATATATCTGTGCTCATCTCATATTTGTGAAACCGATAGATAGTGCGAATATCCATTTTACCGATGATGCCATCGCTAACTTGATAGTTCTGCCACGGAATTTCTTGCTGTTTCCTATTATTTTAATTTAGACTCCAAGTCGTCGCCACTTATATATCTCTAGTTATACATTGCTTTTTTTCCTTCAAAATGCCTTCAAAACTTTTTATAATAGAATATATACCATGTCGATATTAAAAATACCGATGGTGCCATCGCCACTTTGACAGCTCTGCCACCGCGACTTCCTGTGTTCACACTTTCAGATGTCACTTTCTCTTTGCCAAAAATATTCGTTATTAGTTTAGTTATTCTGGTAAAGAGTATACATGGTTATTTTGCTTGGAAATTCCCACAAAAAAATTTGAAATAAAAATATATTCTTTAACTATCACGATAGTATCCAGCAATCGATAGTATCGATTGCTACTTTGCGATAGTCCCACCGCTACTTTGACAGCTCCGCTACCGAGACTTCCTGCGTTCGCTCTTTCCGATTTCTCGTTCACTTTGTTCGAAATTACCTTAATAAATTGTTATTTATTTGACATTTTTCGTTTTTTTTATACATTTTTCTTTAGCTTTTTATTGGATTTTTTAAAATATTTTTTTAGCTTTTTTCTGAATTCTTCCCGTCAAAAACAGCTTATTTTGCTGGGCAAAAGTTGGCAGCACTGCGCATTTAGGTTTTGAAACACGCCAGATATAGTGGGAAAATAGCCAAATTGGCAACGCTGCCACCGAGACTTCCTGCGTTCGGCCTTTCCGTTTTCTCGTTC
>JAEIIL010024939.1:0-13636 GCA_018905715.1 Drosophila lini | reverse complement strand
GCCTTGCTCCTTTATCACAGCCGCTTGGATCTGGGTCACAGACATGCCGCGGAGTTTGTCCGGATCTATGCCTTGTTCGCCAGCCAAGTCCTACTCACCGGAGTGCTGCACAGCAGGGCCTTTCGGCACGCCAAACTCGAGTGGTGGAGAACGGCCCTGCTGATCACCTGTGCCACCTATAGCTACGTGCTGCTCGGCCTAGTGGTGGCCTTACACTACTGCCTGGTCCGGATCTTGGCCAGCTTATTGCGGAAATACAATGAAGATCTGACAGGAGCGATGCGCTTGAGCTGGACCTTGTCAGGAACAATGTGCTGCCTGCGCCTGAGACAGCGAAGTCGACTGCTCTGGGTTTGCCGCCAGAGGATGAACTCTGACTTCGGGCTTGTGTTGGTGGTCATTATGGCGTTCCTACTCTTTTCGGCACCAGCTGCTCCTTTCTTCCTGATAACCATCGTCTTTGAGCTGGACGCCCGCAACGTGGGCATGGAGTACATATGGAATGACCTTTTCGTCACGCTCCTCTGGAACCTGCCCTTTTTAGTGGCCATCCTGATGACCCTGCGAACCGATGAGGTGGGAAAAGAGGTGAGCCTTTGACCACTCCACCTGTCCCCTCCCACTGCTCCCTGTCATCATCTAATGGGGGGCAAATATTGACGCGATGGCTTAGTTTTCAAGGTCCCTTGAGAGGTGTCATCGGGCAGATATAATGTTTACAAAGCAAACCACTAAAAGCCTGTCCTCCGACATTAGGTTATTAGTTGATTGACGCAATCTCAATGTCGCACAACGCTTTCGGGGAGTTGCGGGTACATCTTCGGACCCTCCAGTGGCTAGGAGTCCTGCGGTTCGGCATCGACTTTGACAAGTGTTTGGTGCGAATAGAAGCCTCCGAGGAGCGTCGAGCCCGCTGGTTCATGGCGCTTGTCATAGGGTTTAACTGCAGCGTGATCATCTACAGCTGCTGCTATCCGGATCACTTCACCATGGGCAAGCACAACAAGACGGGAAACTGCTATGCCCTGGTCAATATCCGCTCCTGTGCCCTGGTCACTCTGCTGGTGTACATCCAGCTCTATGTTCGACGTTGTCGCTTCGCCAAGCTGCTGCAATCGATGATGCTTTTGAACCAGATATGTCGGAAGAGTAATGGAGTCTCCAACTTTGGCTCTCCCTACATCCTTCATCTGGCTCTGCTTGCGATCTGCATGCTTAACTATGGACATGGTTACTGGGTGTCTGGCGTGGCCTGGTACACCATTCCTGTTTATCTCCTTCAGTACGGTTTCTCCTACCTCATCCTGGGCCAGTTGGTCGTCCTCTTTGCCTGCTTCCAGCGCATCCTCTACTCGAGTCTGAGGCACTACAATAGGTTGCTCATGGATAGTCTAAAGTCAGGCTGGAGGGAGAGCCGGAAATTGCAGGAAAACTTTTGCGAATATAACCAGTTGCTGTGGCTGTGCCATGTGGAGATTAACCACTGCTTTGGCCTTCTGCTGCTACCCATAACTGGTTTCGTACTTCTTTTAACGCCATCGGGTCCCTTCTTTCTGGTGTCCACCATTTTTGAAGGCCGCTTCCGGACAACATGGCGTTTTGTTTTCATGTCTATAACGGCCACCTTTTGGAGCCTGCCCTGGGTGATTTTGCTGGTGCTGGCAATGGGCACCACCAATGTCGAAAAGGAGGTGAGTAATCAGATTCAATAGTAAAATAAGTTGAAAGGGGTATCAACGGATCTTATACGATTTTTTTTGAAATTTTTCGAGACTCCCTAAAGTTGATTTATCATGTAATTATCACCGCGAAATATTTGTTTAAAATTAAATAGTTCAGGAATAGGAATTGTATTATATTTAAAAATCCTTAAATCCCTTAAAGGATGTTTAGGGATCTTATAAGATTTTTTGGAAATTTTATGAGACTCCCTAAAGATGAATTATCATATTATAATCCCCGGGAATGTATAGGAATCCTTAAATCCCTTGGGGCATATCCTTCATTTTGTGAACGTTGTGAGTCAGGCAAAAACTTAATTTAATAAGGTCGTATATCAACCGCCAAATCCAATCAATTACCGGGTAAATATTGACATTTCGCTATCCGGTGAATCAACAATGAAATTGGATACCCATCCGGTTGATTGGTTAGTTCGCAGCGGTCCCTCGACCGTAGCAGCATGTCCCCGGTGTGCCGTGACCTGCGCCTGTACCTCCGCCTGCTGCACCTGCTGGGCATGATGTGCTGGCACTTCGACTCGGAGCATTGCCAGCTGGCGGCCACGCCCTCGTCCGAGCGCTATACCCGGACGTACCTGGCCGTGATCCTGGTCGCAACTACGGGCTGCTTCACCTTCGCCCACTTGAACCCGGAGCGGTTTCACATCGGCATCTACAATCGGACAGGCAACTTCTACGAGACTGTCATATTCCGGAGCACGTGCCTGGTGCTCTTCCTTCTATACGTGATTCTCTATGTGCGCCGGCACAGGCACAGACAGCTGGTGCAGGACCTGCTGCGCCTCAACCGACGGTGTGTGGCCAGCAGCAGGGACCGCCAGTTTCTGCACAATTTGATCCTCTATGGGGTGCTCTCCGTCGTTTGCTTTGGCAACTACTTTAACGGATACAGTCGTTCCGGCCTGGCCGCTCTTCCGCTGGCCTTCTGCATGGTTGTCTACATCTACGGCTTCCTGGTGATCTGCCTGCTGCTGGTGTTCTTTGTCTGCCTCAAGCAGATCATGGCCGCCGGTCTGTTCCACTACAATCGGCTGCTTTGCCAGGGCGACCTGGCACTCGGTCTCCGGGGCAGACAGCAGATCCTGGCCTTGTGCGAGGGAGAGCTGAGCGACTGCTTCGGCCAGCTAATGCTGCCCATTGTGGCCCTGGTGCTTCTGATGGCGCCATCAGGGCCGTTCTACCTGATCAGCACTGTGATGGAGGGAAAGTTCAACTCGAGCGAGTACCTGACCATGCTCCTGATATCCTCTACTTGGGACACGCCCTGGATGATCATGTTGGTGCTTATGTTGCGCACGAATGGCATAACGGTGGAAGTGAGTGGGATCTTGGGAATGGGTTTAAGTTGAAGACGCAACTTATGGAGTTTTAGTTAGAAATTACAATACTTTAATATCCCTTTCGAATTATTCTATTTTGCAGGCTAATAAAACCGCAAAGATATTGGCCAAAGTACCAAGAACGGGCACTGGTTTGGATCGAATGGTAAGAAGAATCACAACATTAAGTTAAAACAGTTAAATTTTAATTAATTAATCCTGATTTACCCTCTCCAATTACAATTCCCCCCTCCTAGATTGAGAAATTCCTACTAAAAAACCTTCGACAGCAACCCATTCTGACGGCCTACGGATTTTTCGCTTTGGATAAAAGCACCTTGTTCAAGGTACAGTATATAAAATATTCATCTAAAATTCAATAATTTAGTAATTTCATCCCTATCAGCTCTTTACCGCCATCTTCACGTACATGGTTATACTGGTTCAGTTCAAGGAAATGGAAAACACCACCAAGGCTATTAGCAAATTTTGATTATTTACTCACCGAGTCGTAGGTTAAGCAGCCCGTCGCCTTCGATCTATAGTTTTTGCGCCATTTTCTGTACTCAGCCTTGATCACGGCCGAATGACGTTTCCAGTACTTGCCCTCGAGTACTACGGTCTGTGTGGGGTACATGGAAAGAGAGAGGGCAGCGAGAGATAAGTGAGGAGATGGAAGCGGATCGTGTGTGTACCCGCTAAAACCTTGTTAATTTCCTAATCAAAAGCAAATATATACTATATGTACTAACTTAATTATGATTAAGCGTAATCTACATTCCCGCCGAGATAACCAAATGGGGAGAGGTAACGTTCCCGTTCCCGTTCCCGGGATGCGATCTCTACCTTGCACATTTCACCACCGATTCTGATTCGTGCTTCTCCCAAACTGATTTCAAGTCGGACTCGATATAGCCGGGAAGCCCTCTTAATATATAAATCCCTCATTCCGTTCATTTCTGCTAACTTGGCTGTGTGAAAACAGCCTGTAAACTTGATTAGATAAATCTTTTACTGGGTACAGAGTCAAGTTTAGCTCCACGATAAGGTGGTATCTAACTGGGGAGACGTTGAGTTGTTTAACATTATGTTGTTGTTTAAATCACAGCCAATTGCAAGCTATAAAATGGGTGTGTTCGAGCCTCGCGAGGCTCTGCCTCCAGTGCTACATCTCGGGCAGTGGAATGTACGGTGATAAGCTCATTAGCAGATATCTTTTTAGAGGTGAGAGGCCCGAAAGAAAGGTTTTCTTAACCTTCCTTCCTTCCTCTTAACTCTTGAATAATACAAAATCGAAGCACTAATTAAATTCTATAAATTTTTAAATCACTTTAGCAAGTATATATATCCACTTCTTAGATAAATTTGTAAGCAGTTCTCAGAGGTTTAAGATTTTTTTAAGATTTTATAAATTTATAGTTTCAATAAAACATCGACATACATAACTTTCTTTACTAATTCGTCATCGTGACGTTAATTCAAATAATTTTCAAGTATAGCAAAAAAGCTTTCATGGATTTTTGTTTTGAATTTCCCACAAAAGTTCTATAAAATTGCTCTCCTTCAACACGAGTTGTTTACTTAGCTTTCAAACTCAAGGCACTTCACTATAAATTGGTGAAATTAAATTTCCAAGTTGGATTACTTTGAGTTAACCCAGAATTATTCAGAACTGTGATAAGAGGCGCTACACTTACTCATCAAAGACTTCTGATCATAAAGGTTTATGTTTCATATTCTTCTTTTAAACCAAGTGCAATCATTAAAGGAAAGCGACGCGCAAGGTCGCACATAGGCATCTGGGGAAAACAACCCAAAAGGTAGCAGCAATAACAAAAAAGTTGTATAGATTTCAGCGAAAGTGGCCAAAACGATAAGTGTATAATGATTATACATTATGGTACTTAAATTGAATCTCAGTCTATAAATAAAAGTGCCCCATCGATAGGTTAATGATAGGCTAAAAATATACCCGCAAAAAGCTTCGCCGCTCTTATCACGTGCTGCTGGCGAGGGTCTGGGGATGGGTACTGCAGATTGGGGATGGTGGGACCACACCACGACTAACCCATGGGGTCCATTCCATATCTCCCACTGGCAGTCAATGGCGCACGACAATCGCGCGACGATCACGTAGCGATCGAGTGATGTCTTCCTCTACAGCTGGGTGCAACCACCCACCAGGAACGAGGTGGCGGTGGGTCGTGGCTAGTTGAGTGTTTGGTGATAACTAAATGAGGAGATTCCCGTCAACCGTTCGAGGCGTGCGCCAAATTCCACAGGCACTTTGGGTTTATGATCGGCCACAAACGCGGATGGTACGATGCGATTTCGAATGCTTCAGAATTTCGAGCTAATGACTAAGACTAGTTGTCTGTACTTGAATAAAAAATTCAGGTAGTGCTAAATGTACAATCTTTCAGTCTTTATAATTGGTTAGTTTTCTATCTGTCTATTCAAATGTATCACTATTGAAAGCTTTCATTTATAATATTGTAAGCAATTTTTAACTTTAAGCACTCCAATAGTGATTGAGTTAACAGAATAAATTCATACAAAAGAAAATTATTAGAAAAAGTTAACCTTATTAAAGCTAAGCTTATATGTCAATTTCTTTTGAACTATTAGACAGCTATAATTGCTTTACGCTAAAAGCTTATGACTCACCTTTTTCTAAACGTTTAAATTTATTTGTAGGAGATTTTTTCTAGTTTTTTAAGCACATTCACCTAACAACTTGTATTTGCGTAATGTGTTTTTTTATTCCGTTGATGTCTAATCGATTACCTGACTTACTGAACACATTTCCCACTTATTTAGCACTACGTTCACTTGGCAGTTGATACTTACTTGAGGATTACTATGTATGTCAACGTCCAGCGGCGATGCGAATTGACACACCGGGGTTCTGCGCTTTTGTATGACTGCAAAAATGGAAAACACACAAACACAGTTTAGTAGGGAGAACACTCCAAAAAAAGCAACTAAAGTGATAAGATTCTATGGAGAGGTTCATAGATAGAGATAGAGAGTTCCCCAGAGATGACAAAAGCTGCCAGGAACACGTGTGGCAGAGCCACTGGCTCTCCCCAACGGGTTTCTGGGAGAATTCTGACGTAGCAGCCAACTTAACCATGCAAACATCAATTAAATCCTGTTCACAAATAGCCATATAAATAAATATAAAACATCGCACTGAGACTGAACCTAGAAGGCACTCTAATCTGTTTACAAAAGTACCTGGCTAACGTTCTTACTTTGGGTGTTTCTCGTTTAAAAAAAGTTACTATTTTTGGAGGAATAATTTTGTTTATGTGGGAGAAATTTTGATTTTTTAAAGTTTTAAATTCTGTATGCAGATTTATTAGCATATTAAAAACTAACATAGAAAAGCTTTCCCAATTCAAAATGGATTATTTTTTGGCTTAGTTATGATCGATTTTGGCATCTCGAAGTTAGTTTTATATAAAACATAAATTTTCTATAATTCTAAAAATCATTCCTATGCTTTTTTAGAGAACTACAGGTAATTTTTTCGTTTAATAATTTTCTGGCTAAAAATGGTAAAATAATGTACATAGATGTATTTTTAGAGAGACACCCATAAACGGCCGAATTTTTCCACAGACAGTTATGAATTGATAAAAAGGTAGCCTGCCTGGGAATTTCCAAAACCATTTGTGTTGTCTGAGTTTAGCTTGACGTGTCCAAACGTGCCGTTTCTGAGATATCAACCAAACTTTATAAAGATAGCAGATTCATTTTGGCAAACAAAACCCAGAAATGCCCGAGATTCTGCGTGGGCGTCATGTTAAGTCATTTAAATCCACACTCTTTTTGAAATTTAAAATGAATAAATAGATATTTTTTAATAAAATGAGAGTTTATAAAAAATAGGCAAGCAATTGAAATTGAAAATTGTTAAAGGGCATGTGGAAAACTGATTTTAAATTTACAAAAAGTATACATTTTCTTTTAATGCTATTGGCCTTGTCTCTGGTTTTATATATGGAAAATATATTTGTTAGAAATGCTCTGGATTTCCGATCTAAGACATTTTCTAAAGGTTTACATTAGCTTTCTTTACTTGTTTTTAAAGCAATACCTTAAAGCAAGCCTAAGCTACGAAATAATTTTAATCAGCATAAAATTTGGGAAAACTAGAGTTTAAAATTAAAATATACCCGACTTTTAATGCTGGTCAAGTCAACCCTATGGTAGCTAGACAATTGCAGAGAATAAAGTATAAATGTTTGTGGTTGTTCCTTATAAATAAACATGAAATTTTCCATTTGCCTCCGTTGTCGCCGACATCTATTAGAGCACAGAGATAATCGCTCGACGCGATGGCTTGTAAAGCAGCGCTGCCGCTGCCGTTCTGATGATGTAACGGAAAATTTTTGAAAATAATATCAGCAGCAGCAGCAGCAGAGGTAGCGGACGGACAGCAGACATCCAAAATGTGCGCGTTTCTGCCCGAGGTTCTTTCTGAATTTCGTCTCCTTTGTCTTGGCCTCCGACTCCGACCGACCGAACCGACTTCGACAGTGGCAAGGTGCTAATCAAGGGGACACTTCAGACTGGCCGCGACATCTGCTCTGCGATCCAGACCACGGGAAACTCCGGGGCCGTCTAGACGAACTACTATAACTAGGCAATCATATGTTCCCGGCTCTTAATTAGGCGGTTGTAGTAGCAGGCCCAAAAACAAATCCAATGAAATTCAAATGAAATGACAATCGCCAAAGAGAGCCCAGACTCTGATAAGGGACGCCCGGCCCTGATAACAAAGCCGAGTCGAGGAGAAACGAGGGCAGCAAAGCGTAGGAGCTAGCGAAGCCCGCCTGGCAACGTCGGTCATCCGGACATCCCTCCGTTTAGTTGGGGAGATCCATCCCCTCGATGTCTGAGCATCTGCCACAAACCAGTTGACAACTCTCTCAGGGCTTACCGCTCCAGCAGCAGCGGCAGCAGCAGCGGTCACTGCTCGGTTTTGGCGTGAGAGGGAGGGCAGATAGCTTGTCGCCATTGCCTTCTCCGTCGCTGTGCTTTAAAAGCTTGCTCCTATCGCTCCCGCTCTGCGATTCGCTCACCTATCCGCTCTACATTGTGTTTGCTAGCTGGGGCTTTTGCACGTGCCGTGCTTCTCAAGGAAATAAACATTAAAGTGGCCTATAATTTGGTTTGGAATATTTTACCAATGCCGATCGCGGTCAATCGCTGAACCAATGCCAACAACAACACGTGGAAAACTTCTGCCGAGTCCCGCCTCAAGTGGCTTAACTAAGTTGTAGGGGAAGGGGTCATCGTATCAGATTGTTTACAATGGAAAACAAATTATTGGCACTTGTTGATTAGATATTGGGGGTGACATCTTGTTGAATTTAAATGTAATTCAATTAGGTCTTTAAAAACGGGTAAAGCCACCTTAATTTGCATAAATGGGGCAATAGAACTCTGATTATGTTTACTAAAACATATAATAATCAATAACCTAAAATGTAACGTATACAAATAAATAAATTAAGTCAAATCTGTGCTCAACTAAATTCCGATTGCAAAAAACAATAAAATTGCATTGCACATACTCAGCTGTAAAAGTTCAAGCGCTTATTTATTACTTAATTTCGAAACCCGCAGAAAATTCATTTCCCACTCAAGAGAATTGCTTCACTAGCTAAAAATATCACTCACATTGCATATGCCAGCAGCGCCAGATGACGTTGTTGAGACGGATTTTGTCCTTCCAACGCAGTCGCACACCTTTGAAATGATTCCATTTGGGGGAGGTGAGTTTTTGGCTGTAATTAAGAGAGTTAGAGTATAAATTAAAGGTTTATAATGAACAATTAAAGGCAAGTACCTCAAGAATAAAATAATAAGGAAACAAATCTACCCGATATCGGTCAATCTGTCAAACGTATCAGTTTACAATAAATTCATCGATTTATTTATAAATATGTAAACAGTGCGCAGATTGTGGTCTAAAAATAAAAAGACCCCTAACCCCAACAGAGGCGCTATCTCTGGGAAATCAGCCTGTTTGTGCACATCTGTGTGCACGCCAATATATAACAAATGTCATAATCCTGCTTTCCCAATCAAGTATTCCCAGCCCAGAGGATTACCAATGGGATTGCACTTGGCCAAAAACAATTAGGGGCTACATATCGCGATGAGAATGCCTGTAATAAACAACCAGCCAGATACCTGATACGTGGTTGTTGTTTTCTTTGTTGATTTACCATTGTTATTGTTTGTGCTATTATCATAGCTGATGATTCAGTAGAAATTATTAAGCAAACACCAGGTAAATAGCTGTCAGTTGCCACCACGGGAGGGAGCACAGAATTGCACAACCGAGCAGCACTCCAGAGCAGTTAACCCGCATTCCCATGTGGAGGCGGTGGGTCCCTCCCTCTTCCATTGCGATACCACTCTATCTGGTGACGTTGACGCTGGGCTATGATTAACTTCCTGTATTGACCATGATATAATATAACACAAGGCATTGGCACAAATCCAGTTTTCACACTCTCCACAAATGTGCCGAATTCTATGGGAGGAATGATAATTCCGAGGCTGCGTCACCACATTTCACATCACCGAATGGTCACCCTCAGTCTGGCCCACTAAAGGCATAAATCTTAAAAAAATGTCTACATTTTGAATGCCTTGCATTTAAATTCGGGTTAATGGAATTGTAAATTTTGGATTTCGTCTGGCTCGAAAAACAAGTTATCAAAGTTATCGACACATTGTTAGGGAACTAATTAGGTATTAACTAGGGGATTTATTAAATATATTTACTAGAGAATTTATTAAATGCTTTTACCAAAAGAAGCTTCAGAATATTTCGAGTATATAGAATATACAGTTTAATGATTAAAAATGTTTCAAAATTAAACAAAAAGAAAATCTGATTTGTTCTGGAAAGAGCATTCCAGAATCGGTTTGAATAATGGTTTCTGATACTAAATGAACTTGTTTTTAATAATAATGCAAGCAAGAAATTTTGTTCGCTGACTGAAACAGGTTGTTGGTTAGAGAATTCCCTGAATTTGGAGAAGGAGGCGCCAAGATTGTTTTCTTAATAGTATCTGTAGCTTGATTTCACTTTTAACCCAAACTAAATCGCTTACTATATATCCCTTCGATGGCTCTGTAATCTAGACGCTTTCAGAAGCACCTTTTAGTTTGCACTTAACTAATCTGACGTGTTGTGGGGGCCCGTTCAGGTTTAATAACTATTCTTTCAACCCACGACTGCTTTTGCCGCGCTATTTGCGCATTATCTAATAGCAGAATATTACCCCACCGCGCAGTTTGTTTAGCAAAACCGACAACAATAACAACAATTAGCGAAATAAAACAAAACAGACCTGAATGAAAGTCCTGTACAAATGCTGCCGCTGATAAGCGCCATCGCACATAGTACTTGTGACTGATAAGGCCAAAGGGTCCCATAAAAAACGCTACACCGCTGGCCAGGCAGACGAATTAGCAGCTAAAGAAGCTGAAATCGGAAGGCGGACCAGAAAGTACCGGCTACATGCTTTAAAAATAGATCGAACAGACGAAAGCGTCTCGTACGATGTTTGGCGATGACTAAACCGCTCAATGAACCAAATATGGTAGACTCGAAATACCAAAAACAACAATAGAACCATAGCTTTAGCACGTAGAGATCTAGTGACGTACTTACTGGGTTTGCAAACTCAATACTATTTACAATAATAAGGGCATTGTCTTTTATGTAACTTTAAAAAAGCGGTTAGTTATATTTTAAAAACCTGTTTACTCTAAATATCTATTTAACATAATTTTTTTTTTTTTAGTATAACTAGCTTGACCATTGTCTGGCATTATCTGCTCCTAAATTATTTACAATTTTTGAAACCATTTTAAGAAAGAGATTTATTTTTAATTAAATTTTAGTGTAAAAAAAATCTTTTCAAAATGCATTTATGCTAGAAAACTAAACAAAGAGAGAACCAAAACTCAATTGAATACAAAAAATTAAAAACAAATAGTTGGCATTTTATTCGGCGCCCTATATGCAGTCAGGTAAATAAATATGCTCAGGTGAGTGTGGCCCGGAATCATTCCGATATCGCTGTGTCCATTACTCTGGTATTATTTTCGCGATGATTGCGCTGGCGTTTGCAGAAACGGGAGAAGCACCGCCCCGAAAAGAGGAGGGCCGGGAGGAAGGTGGACGAGCGATTAAGGCGAAGTTTGGGTCCAAAGTAACCCGAGCAGCGACGTCGCGTCGCAACATGTGCCGCGATTATGCGACCGAAGCGGTCCCAGCTTTTTGGTTGCTGGATTTTCGTTGGCCAGTTTTTTTGGCGGCTATCACGCGCGGAATGCGTGAACGAGCGGGAAACTACATTTCTTTCGTTTTCTTTAGCGGGCACGTGTAGCAGCAGACTCACCTGTAGGCAAGGTTCATGCACTTGAACAGCTTAGTCAACGAGGTCTCGATCTCCAGATGGGAGGTAATCAGGCCCATGCTGCTCTCGTCGCACTCCTGGTCCATCCGGTTGAAGTGGGCCACCGTCTGTGGTACGTACAGCTGGACGTCGCGGCAGGTGTTGGCCGGCTCGCCCGCCTTGTCCAGACTGGGATCCTCGGGATCAAGCATCTTCACTTCACCGTCATCCTCGAGGTCGTCCTGCGCCTCTTCGGCCTCGAAGTGCGACACCATGAACTGGCCGGAGTGGATGGATTCTCGCTCCGACTCGGCAGCGGCGGCTGCTGCCGCTCCAGATCCTCCGGCTCCATATTGCAGGTGCGGGAAGATGGGTTGCTGCGGGATTTGCTGCGGGATCAGCTGCTGCTGCTGCGGAAGTGACTGCTGCTGTTGGTGGGGAAACATCTGGCTTGTGCGTTGATAGCTCTCGTATTTGTTCAGCATCATTTTTGGGGGGGAATTCGAGGAGATGTCTATGCAAATACTTCACTCTTGGCCTTTATTGGTCGTGACGGGGCACATTTAATGGTTTTTTAATGTCTCTCTGGCAATTAACTGCTGGCACTGGCCCTTTTTCCGACTGGCTGGGGATTTTCCATCGCTCCGAAAGCGGCTCGCGGGTCAAATGGTAGCTGATAGAGCTGAGATTGGTACGAAAATATTTATCGTGATTTACTGGACATTAGCACATTTATTAATAATTCACTGAAGCGAGCTGCTGGCCACTAATTAAATTGCTAATTGGCTCGGTTCTTTAACGAATCAATCGTTGATTTGATCTCGACACCTTGCGTTTTCCTAGCTGTTCGCGATCCCTACACCTGGTCGCCCGTGCGTCCGCTTGGCGGCTTTTCCGGCCAACAACACGCCCCGCTTTTGCCGTTAACTGCGTCACAACGAAGCACACAATAATAACAATATTAATCGCGCGCGTAGGAGCGCCGGAGGGGGACTGGGACGTGAACGTCAGAGAGCGAGACGTCAGTAGCCGCGCTTCTTCTTGCCGCGCGGGCAATTGCTGATAATGGAAACTCAATTGCTGGGCGATCGACAAAACGCTCGAGAGCACGCGCGGATCGGCTTGTGGCAAGCGGTGGGAGGCGGAAAAGAACGGCGGAGGAGTGCGAAAAGAACGAGCGGTTCCATTCCATTCCACAAACGGAACTGATCCAAGAACCGAGCTGGAAAGCGGGCGAAACCTGTGCGGCGCGCACACAACCAAAACAATGAACAGCTGACGCGAGCTCTCCCTCTCTTTTACGCTCCCTCTTTGCTTATCAGCACGGGAATGAAGGAATGCGAGGAAGAGCGAGCGCGCTGGCAGAGGCACACGCACACACCCATGCAGGGGTCCAAACAAAGGTGCCTCTGGTTGGCCTTCTGCGGAAAAGCAAAACAAACCAGGAACTTGAGCCAACAATTGCCTGCTTCGACCTTGGCCGCTCCAAATTCCAGTTTCCGCTCTTCGGGCGCCAGCTCTGCGTTTGCACTTTTGACCTCTGGGACTCTGCCTCCGTTTTTCTATTGCCTATTTTCTGTGCCCACACACACACACTCGCACGCAGCGTTTGGGGCGCAACTGCAGCTGCCCCCAAGAAACTGAAAACCGAGGAGTTTGCCCCCACACACCCACAACGCACTCGGCACTGAGACGCATCGACGACGCACACACGCGCACCCACTAAGCTGCTACGTAGTTTAATTACACTTTAACACATATTAAGTTAATGCGAGGAGCGAGCCCTCCCACCAGGGTTGTCAAGGTATCGGCAGGCGCAGATAAACACCGAAGAGTGCCTAAAAATGGCCGACAATTGGTGCAGTTGTGAGTGGTGAGCGCTAAAATGAAAGCGATATTTAATTATATAAATAAATAATTAATTACATTAATTGGGTAATTATACTTGTAGGTTAAAACTTAAAAAAAAATAATATCCCACTTTAAATGTTATTTATTTGTTTTCCCAAAATATCGCAAAACAGACTATCGGCAGCAAAAAAAAAATATGGTAATCTTTCTCACCCCTAAGTTCGGCTCAAAAAATCAAACTGAAACTAAAATAAAATGTTTACTTTATCAAAGCCTTATATATTTAAGC
>JAEIIL010024938.1:0-17948 GCA_018905715.1 Drosophila lini | reverse complement strand
ATCACGGGATTTATGGGAGTCTCGATGAATATTTACGAACCCAGATACGCATAGCGGGAACCGAACTCTGGGAGGGCCTATAAAAGACGGCTCCCTGGTTAGCAGAATCCAGTGTAGACATCAACATGAAGGTGTTCCTAACTATCCTGGCTCTGGCCGTGGCCTCGGCCGCCGCCTTCGACGAGAAGGTCTTCGTGAAGGACCTGCCCAAGCCCATGAAGATCGAGGGTCGTATCACGAACGGATACGCCGCCCCCGAGGGCAAGGCCCCCTACACCGTCGGTCTCGGCTTCAGCGGAGGCTGGTGGTGCGGCGGCTCCATCATCGGAAACACCTGGGTCCTGACCGCTGAGCACTGCATCGGAGACGCCGGCTCCGTGACCGTCTACTTCGGAGCCACCTGGCGCACCAACGCCCAGTACACGCACACCGTGGGCAACGGCGACTTCATCAAGCACTCCAACGCCGACATCGCCCTGATCCGCATCCCCCACGTGGACTTCTGGCACATGGTCAACAAGGTGGAGCTGCCCAGCTACAACGACCGCTACAACAACTACAACGAGTGGTGGGCCGTGGCCTGCGGATGGGGCGGCACCTACGACGGCAGCCCGCTGCCCGACTGGCTGCAGTGCGTCGACCTTCAGATCGTCCATAACGACGAGTGCGGCTGGACCTACGGCAGCGTTGGCGACAACGTCATCTGCACCCGCACCGTCGACGGCAAGTCCATCTGCGGAGGCGACTCCGGCGGTCCCCTGGTCACACACGACGGCAACAAGCTGGTCGGCGTCAGCAACTTCGTCTCCAGCAACGGCTGCCAGTCGGGAGCTCCTGCTGGCTTCCAGCGCGTCACCTACCACTTGGACTGGATCCGTGACCACACTGGCATCTCTTACTAATTTCCTTAAATAAAATGATTATTTGAAAAGTAACCGAAAAATCAGGTTTGTTTTTTAAATCCATCCGATTCGGCGGTGACTTGTTCACGCTTCCTAAAGAATGGCAAACAGCTGATCGCTTGTTGTGAGGTAAACAAAAGTATTACGTTTTATTTGGAGCAGGATTGCGGGTCAGGAGCGCTGCTGGTGGACAGATCACGTAATCGGAGGCGCACTCATGTGCACCCTTAATCCCGAGGAGGAGGCTCACCTTGTGGCCATGGCCAGTGAGGCCTTGAGTACCACAGATTCCCCAAGGACAGGCAAGCCTTTGTCTATCTTCGACGTCTGTTGGGACGACGTGCTCATCCCGCAGGTGGCCGTCTACCTGTCGCTTAAGGATCTCTTCAACCTGCGTTGCTGCTCGCGTACCGCCCACCGATTCGTTGAGGCGGCCCTGGAGAAGCGCCAGGAGCTTCATTTGTCCGGAAACAATACAAGCAATATCGAAGAGGGATTCCGAGTGCTGGCCCGTTGCTGCCATCGTCTGGAGGTTCTCCATTTGGCCCGATGCCGCTGGCTGACGGACGAACTGCTGCTTCCGCTGCTGGCCAATAACAAGAAACGCCTGTGGGCCGTCAACCTGAACGAGTGCATCAACATCACGGCCCTGTCGCTGCAGCCCATCATCGTGGAGTGCAAGGAGCTGCGCGTGCTAAAACTGTCCAAGTGCCAGTGGCTGACCACTGGGGCCGTGGACGCCCTGACCCTGCACCAGAGCAAGCTGGTGGAGTTCGACATCTCACACTGTGGAGCCATAGGCGAGCGCTGTCTGATCATCTTCTTCCGGAGGCTCAATAAGCTCACCGTCCTGTCCCTGGCCAATACGCCCAGCGTCACCGATCAGGTGCTCATCCAGATTGGAAACTATTGCCGGGAACTGGAGCACATCAACCTGATCGGCTGTGCGGCCATCTCCGACTATGGAGTGCAGTAAGTAATCCTCGTAATCTCTTCTCGCTGTAGTCCTGTTCGTGTCTGTGTCTGTGTGGTGTTCCTTGGGTCAAACCTGGCCAATCCTGCATCTGCATCTGGGTTTTTTCAGCGCCCTGGCTAGGCAGTGTCCGCGTATACGCACCCTGCTCATACGCCGCTGTCCGCGGATCACGGAACGCTCGTTGGCGCCGCTCCGGCAGCGGTGCCTGTACATCGACCGGCAGGAAGAGGCGGCGGTACACCATGCCCACTATCTGAACGACTTCTATCCAAGCGATTTCCTTGTTTACTAGCTCTCCTCCGTTCGTTCTCCTCTCTCGCCCGCAGCGCCCTCACCCAAAGCTGTCCCCTGCTGCAGTCGCTGATGGTGCAGCGCTGTCCGCTGGTCACTTGCCGGCCATGCAGCACCATCGCCTGTTCCTGCAGGTGTGAATTACCTATGAAGAGATTAACCCTGGAAACGGACCAAGACCTAGGAGGCTTTCGAGGCTTGCTGTAAATACATGCTTAGGCATGGGACGCTTTAATTTAACTTTAAGCTTAATCTTACACTCGTTGTTAACATTAATTTAGGCTGTACAATAAACGTATTTACTCCCTCCGAAAGCCCGAGCTTCTGGCAATACAAAAAACAGGTAGAAAAGCATGGCTAAAACGTGGCTAAAACCTGGCCAATACAAATACAATAGTGTGCGTGTGCTTCAACGCTTTTCTGTCCCTCATTGTGCCTGAATCAAAGGCGATGTAGAGGTAGTAGTTGCAGTCGTCATCGCCTCTGCCTCCTTTGCCAGCTTTAGGTGCTGCTGGGCGGCAGAGCTCAAGCCCATGTCCTCGTCGCCACGTCCATTTCTCGAACGCCACTGCTCATGAAGGTGCTTTAGGTGAACGCAGGCGGCCATGGACATGTTCAAACTGGGATTCACGGCACTGAGGCCCGGTTCACCGGTGAAGGCAAGGCCGCAGAGGCCCAGGTACGTGTGAAACGGATCGGGTGTGGCCTGTGGCCACTTGGCAAAGCCTCCAATTAGTTTGTCCTGCGTGCTCAGTATGTACTCGCGGTTCTTGGCGTAGTCTGTGAGCTCGAAGCCATCCAGAATGCACAGCGAAGCGCCTATCCAAAAGGAGTAGCAAGTGTCCACTGGCTTATTGGGACGCCCCTGGAAGCCATCCATCTGCCGGAAGATGAGCCAACGCTTCATTCGTTCCACTGTATCCGCGTCCAGTCGTTTCAGCTGTCCACTGAGATGCAAAGCGGCCAAGGCGCAGAATGTGGTGCCACCATGTGCCTCGCCTTCTAGCTCCTGACTGAAACCATAATCGTAGCGCAGGCTACGCATAATAAACTGGTACATGGCCTCCTTGTCCACGTCGCCCCAGTAGTCCAGCATGTGGCAGATGGCGGCGGCACAGTAAACAAAACGCATATCATCCTCGCTGCCATCGATGCAGGCTCCAAAGCTGCCTTCCGCCTTCTGAACAGCAGCCACACCATCCACAATGCTGCGGCGATCCAGCCGGGACAGATCGTCCCCCAGGGTCACCAGGACGGCTATGCTGGTGTATGTCATGGCCAAGTGGCCCCACTGGTACTTCCGCATGCACTCCAAGAGCGCGGCGTCCTCCGTTTTCGGCACCATGGCGCGGCAGCCCTGCAAAGATAAAGCGAAGACGCAATTAGTTAATCAATCTATAAAAGGTTTTGCATGTTGTTCTCGTCGCTGATAAAGCGTGGCGTGATGAAACCAAGGTAATGGGATGGGGGCCTGGTTGAGTCGAGCTGCTGCTGCGCAACTGGAGGGAGAACAACTACTTCCCCTACAATTATGTATGCATATTTGCACAGCGGAGGTGGGAATAATAACAGCAGCAAGGTGAATTCTAGTTGCAATGCGTTGGAATTACATCTAAGGTTCTCGGAAAGTTGGGTTTTAAAAATAAAGAGTAGATACGGGAATAATAATGAGTAGTATTATAAATATATGCTAATCTTGAGTCGTTAAAAGTGAATTCATGTGTGGTCTATATGAGATAAAGTACCAAGTAAACCGCAGAGTTAGCGAATCGCTATTATTTATGACTTCATTTTGAACTCTAATTAAATTTAAAATGATTTAGTAGGAACAAAAAACTTCAGCTTTTGAGCTAATATCGTGCCTGCCGTTGTAGATGTACGACTCCCCCTCGTAGATCATATTCTAGAGAAGGAAATACATATTGTGATACGCTGGATAAACAATTAATACTCCGAAGTAACCGGCAAGGTCTGCCGCAGTGTCTGCTGCCGGGCCACGTAAAGAGATAAGGAATGCGGTTGGGAATCGGAGGAATGGGCGGGGATATGTGGCGTCGAGCGATTCTGTGTTTAACTTGCCAACTGCTGGCTGTTTGTTCACCTGACAGACGACTGACGGGAATTTATGCTCACCATAAAGCCGCCGCAGTTCTTCTCGTTGTCGCGTGGCACCACCAATCCCCCGTAGATCCAATCGATGATGTCCTGTCGCTGCTGTGGCGGCACCAAATGCAGGGAGTTGAGGACATCAAGGCCGCACACAGCAAAGAAGACAATGGTGCTCCTAAAAGGACAAACGAAATCATTTACAATACTCCAAGGACCCTCGCAGGGTGCTCCACTCACCTGGTGTTATCGTGCGAGGCCATCCGTGCCGGCAACAGATTGAGGAAGCGCAGCAGGTTCTTGGCGTGCTTCGAGAGCAGGACGGGCTCCGGCTCGGCGTGGTCTTCCATATCTATGTGATGGGACATATCGAAGAAGTTATTTTGTCCGGAACGGAACTGCGTTATCGGTGTCAGTGTGTGTGTGGGTGAGTGTGCGTCGATGATGAGGATGTGTATGTATGACTAAGCGCTGCTGCAGTTCAGGAGGCCCCTTCTCGGCACAGATGCTCGCGGTTGGCCAGTGCGGCTTCCAATGGAAGTGCGCCCGCACGTGCCCACACTTAAGTAGTCAAGCATTTACCTTTTGTTTATAATAAGCCGGTTTGCATCGCAATTTAGGGCTGCGACGAACGATAAAAAAACTCTCAAGAACAGCAAAGCAAATAACAGCTGCTTCTTCTTGGCAGGTTTTGTCAATCACAGGGAATTGTGTTTACACGAAAAAGAATTCCGTTATTTGTGTTTTTCTAAACAAGAAAAGGTTCATAAGTATTAAACATTTCTACATGAGAAGATCTTTAATTTTAACAGACGTCGTAAGTTATTAAATATTTTTGTTATACACTTAGTTATTTGCATACTTGGAGTATTAATAAATTTTCCCGTATAAACACTCATAACACACTGAATGTCAACGTTTCGTAGCGAATGCCTTTTCTTTTTCAAGCCAAAACAGCTGTTTGCAAGCCGCATTTATTTCTTATTTTCCTAGTTATTTTGTTAATTGTTGAATTAATTGTTAAAAATGAGGATAACACAATTTTTGGCGAGCAAATTAAAGAACTTCTCCAATCTGCCCAAGGAATATATCGAGCGCAGCAAGAAGCAGGTAAGCTAAAAAGTCCTATTTGTAGAACTCTTTCTGGGAAGCAGCTCACGTAACAGATCCAATGGATACAAATTTTTAATAATAAAACCCATCTCTCTAAACTGAAAACAGGTGTTCTGGCAAACACCCAATGAAAAAAATTACCTGCAACGCACAGTGGAGCGTAAGCGTTTTCGGTACACAACAAACCGCTCATGGACGGGTCAATTCCGGCAGCAGAACATGCCCGGCACTGTGCGTCGCAAGGTGCTAGTGGAACCAATTGGTGAGATCTTAGATGATTTTTTAAGCTCAAAACTAACAAATACTTTTCCAGAGGAATGGAGCTTCTTCCGCGGGGATCGCATCGAGGTTTTGGTTGGCAAGGACAAGGGGAAGCAGGGCCTCGTCACCCAGGTGATACCCGAACGTAACTGGGTCATTGTGGAGGGCCTTAACTGGCACTATCGTAAGGTAGGCGCCGAGAAGGAGTTCCCTGGTATTATTATCAAATCCGAGGCGCCGCTGCATGTCACCAAAGACATACGTCTGGTGGATCCCTCGGATCTACAGGGTACGGACTTTGAGTGGCGCTTCACGGAGGAGGGTGAGAAGGTGCGTGTGTCTATGCGATCGGGCCGAATCATACCCATACCGGAGACCAACAACCAGACGTATGACTACAAAACCCCCAATGCTTATATAGAAAGGGAGAAGGATACGCCAGGTGGGTTAAAGATTTCTCTCGGTTTACTCCCATTTTCTATGAGTTTTTCTTACTTTTCAGCTGCTGTTGTGGGCGAGATCACTTTCCAACCCAAGCTGTCCACCTTTGAGATGGACATCATGGAGGAAATGGGCATCAAGGAGGAGCGCACGCCAGCCAAGAGCTACTGGTATTAAACCTATGCCTAATCTTTATTAAAGTAATGTACAAAAATTCAAATCTTGAGCAAATTTCCTGTCATTTGCGCACTGTGGCGAAGATCTCCTCACGATGGTCTCTCAGCGTCTTGGCCAGCCCGCTCACCGTGGCCTCTGCCTTGTCAAAGTCGGAACGCAGGGTGTTGTTGAAGGTTTCGTATAGCCAAGTGCAAGTCTTGGACATGTTGGCTTCGTAGCTGGTAAACACGCGGGTGGTGTGCTCATAGCTGGAAGGGAGTTACCTCACTTAATAGAGTATTTTGGAGAGAATTTCGATGAAATGGCTTACCGCGCCTTGTTGGCTATGTCCGTGATTAGGTAGGTATTGCAGTGCTTAACGGCCAGGACTTGGCGATGACTCAAGTACTTGAGTTCCACATGCGGGAGGGACAGTTGAGCTGCTTCTAGGGAGATCATGGAGGCATGGAGGAGGCTGCGACAGTCCAAGGCCCACTGCAACTTTTGCTTGGGATCACTGGAAAAAAGAAACGACCTCGTCAAGTGTCCTCCTGGTAACCACTACACTCACATCATCCTGGCCAGCTGCCGCCACTGCTTCAGTGCCTGCGTCGAGGAATTGGCCGCTGCTCTGAGCAGTAACCCACAGATGCGCCACTGCTCCAGGGCACTGCCCAGCTTATCCCTCGTGTCCCTAGCCGTCTCCAATTGCTCGTCTATGCTCTCCTCCAGGCGGGTCATATAGGTCCCACCACTTATGTAGGCTATAATACCGTCCTGCTTCACATACAGGTCATTCAGCTCTGCATAGCTCTCTACCAACGTCTTCAGGCGCTGCTTGGTGTGTTCCAGCAGTTCGCCGTAGTATCGTATGCTGAGCAAATACAAAGCGGACTCGCTCAGGTTGGCAAAGAAGTCCTCGTGCATGGAAGCCTTGCGGGCATCACCAATAACGCCCAAGTTGTAGGCAAGCTAATGGGGAAACGGAAACGGAAGTTAATCATACAGCAGGGCAAATTTCATCATATTCGTTAATGGCAGGTCGTCACTTGCCTGGGCCAGGTCCTTGGTGGGCGTGTTGGCCACAATTTGATTGCCCTGCCGGGCGCCCATTGTGTAAACCTCCTCCTGCTCAATCTCGCTGGCACGCCCCCTTTCCCGCAAGGGAGCCACGTCCATGCCATCGAGACCGAGCATTGCCTCGTGTTTTCTCTGCAGGTGATCCACCCAGGCCTCGGCTGTGGCCATACGCGGACCAGGACAGGTGCCCTCCAGCTTGCCGATCTGCTCGTCCAGCCGCACATACTGCTCGACAATGTTCTGCGGTGACCATGTGTGGTATTGATTAGGTTAGAGAAAGTGGCAGTGTTTGTGGTCGCAATTACCGTCACTCCGGCGGCATTCTGCCGCGATTGCATTCCCGAGCTGACCTCCGTGACGACAGGATTTGTCTGCGTCTCCATGGACGAGCCACAGCCCATCGTCCGTCCACTCAAGTTGTCTGTCCTGCGAAGTGCTGCACGAAGGTCGTTTCCCGCACAACCGGCGATGACATTTTCCGCCTAGCACCTTGCCAGGTTGCTTGTCCAGCGCTGAATGAGCTTTCGTTTCGGCCGTCATGTCCACTTATGAGGAATATTATTTTTTTGCGCGCTAACCCATTAAATGGGGCCAAACCAAAACCACCCCCGACTCTTTTTGGGGTTACCTGAGTGCGGGTGGCAGCGGTGTGTCCTTTTTTATGTCAGCACGTGTGTGTCCATTAGGGTGGTATGTGTTTTCCTTTTTCTTTAGGTTTTAATTTTTAGGTAGCTTTGCTAAATTTGTTTGTTAAATTGATTGGTAAAATTAAAAACCAAAGCTAAACTATTATATTTTATTATTTCTAAATATTTTGGGATTTTCATTAAACACTAAAGCTACATTTTAATGTTTAAAAATAATTTAAATATGTTTTTCTATTACTACACTACTTTAAACTTAAAGGACCTAAATTCATCTATTATATATCTTTTATTAACAGAAATTCCAAATTAAAATTTACTCCCAATAAAAGGATTCTAAGGTCCACTCGCAAGTGTCCTGTATGTCAACAAAAACTTGTTATTTGCCTTCTAGCTGGTGCTGCGTCCACCACAGTTTGTTGTGCTTGTGAATTGGCACACTGTGTATAGTATTTGTACTAACAAGTTAACAACAACCAGCGAAAAGGCAAAGCCGTTAACATCTGCTCATTGTTTAGCCAATGTGCAAGTCCACCTGGACGAAGGACGAACTTCGGTGTGTTGTGGTTTGGGGAGGTTCCTGGCAATTGGGTACTAATCGCCCCGAAGCATAATCCATCAGCTTGGATGGTAATCTAGATTTTGATAAATTACTAGTAAATTAGGGTAGAGCTGAATATGATGGGGAGTCCTTAGTCATAATAGAGAAGCAAATGCTCTATAAAAAAGAATGATAATTGCTAAAGTAATATTTGGAAGGTTTCTCTGTTTATTTATATTTTTATATATCCAAGTGGGTCAAGAGAAAAAAAAATCGTAGAAATTAATTTTACCACTAACTTTTAATTAAAAGCGAAATCCAAGTGAAAAAAAGCATATAAATCACAATTTGGACACCTTATATGCCCTTCCATCTATTCCTTTACCACAGTACCATCGCTAGCCAATGTCTTTACTTCATGGTAGTACGAGGTCAATGCAATCCCCTTGACAATTGGTCATTAAACTTGTCCAAATGTGCTTTCCATCTTTGCCTGGTAGTGAGCTATCGTTTGGATAATAAATGTGTGTGTGTGAATGGCGGGACCACATGTCGTATGAGCAATGCGGTGGCACTTTAATAAATAATAAACCGGGAAAGTGTTGACAACGGGCGGTAGAACGAAATGCAAACTTGTTGACCGATTGCTTACCCGCCTTCGAGAATCAGCGAACAAGGTGAGCAAAACATGGGAATAATAACTATATAATCCTGCGCCTGCGCTACAGACGATGTATAAAAATTCTAGTTTTAATAATAGAGCAATTAATTGAGTTATGGAGAGCTTTGAAGAGCGCCAACAATATATTTTTTATTCCATATTGTTGAAGGCTTGGAAATAGATTTTAAGAACACTTAAGTAACTTCATTTTACGTTTTTATAAAATTTATTTAAATAAATAACATGTATCAAGTTTTTAAATAAGATAATTAACATAAACACTTTCTGATAAGGTCTTCCTGATACCTCACTCCCTTCAATAGATTTTCGCAAATGTTTTCACAATCCCTGTGAGCACAACTGGCGGCTGGGCCAACGGAGATGGTCCTTGTGGCCACTGACGATTCTGTCCGGGAAAAGGTAATCCAGGTAACTGTGGCCATTGAGGATACTGTCCGGGAAGAGGTAATTCAGGCCACTGCGGAAAAACGGGGCTGGGCTGCCAGCGCCACACGGGGTTAAGATACGTGGGATAAGGATACCACCAAGACCCCGGTAGGATCTGGGGTCGGCAGGAGCAAGGCGGACGTGGCGGTGTTGTGGTGACCGGTGGCAAAACGGTCGGAGATGCTGTAGGAGGAGGTATTGGGACACATGTGGTGGGTCCTGATGTTTGCACGGCTGTCGTTGGAGCAGGAGTCGTTGGAGGAGCTGTCGTTGGAGCAGGAGTCGTTGGAGCTGCCGTTGGAGCAGGAGTCGGAGCAAGAGTGCATCTAGTGGTTGTTGGTGTTGGTGATGCTGTCGTTGGAGCGGGAGTTCATCTAGTGGTCGTTGGTGCCAAAATATTTTTAATCCCAAACATGGCTAGAAAGACTTGCCTCTTGATGCTGATCAAGAATATATATGATTTATGGGTCGGAAATAATTTCTTCACTGCGTAATAAACCCCGCAAAGGTAAAAAAAAATATTTGAAGCCTTGATTAAAGGATTTATTTTAAAAAATTGGTTTTTTTAACATTAATTAAAATTTTCTTACTAGCTTTTCAATGTTCACCGATCTTAGTATTATTTTTTTTGTAGTTATCAAATATTTATCATAATAAAATAAATAAAAAATATTATTATTTTGTTTTTAAACTTTTTATTTAATTAAAGAATTCTTCTCATATAGTGTTTAAAGAATTCTTGTACGTTTTTTTCTTCCTTGTTCCAAAAAGTATACTATTAATCCCACTTTCACGAACTTGTTTTCCAAGCATTTGTTTAATAATAAATAGAACACGCTTATTTAAAGCAGGTGTGACTTAAAAATAGTTCTATACTTCTTGCAGGCTCTGGAAATACTTTTTCCCAGGCTCACTTCAAGGTTGTAAAAAGCACTCACTTAATGTGCAATTCAGTGCAACCAAGATAAAAATGAATGGGAATGGGTCGCGTAAAGACTTTTAAATAAATAATAATATGGCGTGACAGTGCCAAATGAAAAACTTGTTGATGGCAGCACAGCCACTGCCACCACGCCCGGCCTTTATTTTTTGTGGAGCACCGAATGTGGCGAGCAAAACAAGGTAATCCGTGAAGAGATTATATGGCGCCTGCGCCATCCTGGAAAACGGCGACAATGGTTTCACTTTCAATATTGAAAGCAGCGACGGCGGCTGAATGGAAGCCGAAGCCCCGCAGCGGCGTAAAGATTCCGATTCCGTTCAGTCGCCTCGTGCCTCGTGTGCGGCAAAGATGTACGCTGCTGCTGTTTCTCGCATTTTCCCGTGAAAAAATAAATAGAATCTGGAGAATCTCCCACGCACCTCCTCTGCTCGCTTCTAGATTTTCGCCTTTCGCATTTCGCTGATTTTTCCGGGCCATGGGTTTGCGGGATACGTTCCGTTTACGGCCGGATAGCCCTGGTCGGGACAAGTGCAGCATTGAGATGCGACATCGCAGTCCAAAGGGTGGCTGCCAGCACAACCAAGTGGCCGCCGTTCAGGTCACCGAGCAATCCCTTCAGGTGTGGCGTGCTCTGCCCGCCGAAATAAGACATGATCCTAGCATGGCTAGCTTTCAAATGGAGAATGAGAGGATTCATGGTGAGTCTTAAAGGGGGAGAGTCATAAGGGAAGGTCTTAGATAAAGGGGAAAATTACTTAATAATAAATTCCATTAAATATAAAAATTATGGAGTATAAATATCTTAATTTAAAAGTTAAAAATTATGCCTAATCCCTCTTATTCAAAGAGAGAGCCATTTGTCATTTAAATTAAACAAAACAACCTTGTTATCTTTAAAACTTTATCTTCGTCAAACTCGAGTAAATATTTTACTGTTTCCCCAGCTTTCCACCCCTCCTTTCCCTCTATATTTCGAGGGCATAATCTTGATTTTTAATTGCTTTTCCTCGGTGTACATATATGTACAAAATCCATGACAGGCAAATCAATAAAGTGTCAGACACTCGAGGCCACGTAGCTGAGCACTCACTTATTAATTATTCAAATGTCCAATAACTCACTTGTAGGCTCCTCCGCTGGAGCGAGTGATGACGACGACGACGAGGAGGACTATGATGGCTACAATGAGGTGGACAAGAAGAACAATGGTCGACTGGAGGACGAACCGGGTTCTAGTTATGCCGGTTCTGATTTCTTGGACATTAAGCATCGGCCGGGTGATGAAAATGTCACCGATGACGAGGCCACCACCCATTCCGACCATGACCCAGCCAATGGTCCTGGCAATGCCAAAACCCAGGCCAGACGGCTTCATCACAAATCGAAGCGTTCCAAAGAGCAGCGTCAACGGGACAAGCTCTGGAAGAGAGGTGGCCTGCTCATCTTTTGGCTGCTGGCTGCCGTGGTGCTCATCTCAGTGGGTGAGAAGCATCTGCTGGAGAAAACCATTGATGTGCCGCAGGGCGAGCAGGGAAAGTGTGGGTTTTATTACAAATATTTTATTCAGAACATTTTCAAATAATTTTCTTTATTTCCCTGAATAGTTTTCAAGCTGCTGCAAAAACCCACTGGCGACTTTCGTCTGAAGATCCATGGGGCTTTCAGGGGGCTCTCCACGCTGGATGCCGCTGAAAATGAGACCGAGAGCTTCGGATTTCTGACTGTGCAGCCGCAGGTGTCGGCTTACCTGGGCGAGAATCGCAGCAAGGTATTTCAGGTGGGTATTACCTAACACAAATGAGATTACAATTAAGAGAAATATTTTATTATATTTATATTTACCCCTTAGGACATTCTCCCAGCTTGGCGCTTGCCTCTGCTGTCGGAAGAGGAGCTGGAACGTGCCCCGGCAGTGGCCAGTAATCGCACTTACTTGATGACGGAGGAGCTGAGTGAAAAACTAGCCGAGAAGGACAGCGAGTTCCGTTTGCATATCTACAGTGATGTGGAGACAGATCTGGCCATTATCCTCAACTACAATCCTTTGATAGTAAATGCCAGGACTGGCAGTATCCTGGCTGGCCTGATTCTGCTGATTTTCTATGCTCTGCTGGTGTGGGAGCTCTTCGAGAGACCCTTTGTGGCCATGATCTGCTCGATTCTCTCAGTGACTGCATTAGCCTGCTTTAATGGTAAGAATTATACCCAATTACCCCACATTAATTACTTATATCTTCATTATAATCTCCCTTAGATCGTCCCAATATGGATGAGATTATCCAGTGGATGGACATGGAGCTGCTTACCCTGCTCTTCTGCATGATGCTCATTATTCTGATATTGACCGAGACCGGGGTCTTTGACTACCTGGCCGTGTTTTGCTTTGAGATCTCCGGCGGCAAGATCTGGCCCATGATATATAGTCTCTGCTTGGTCACCTGCCTGGTCTCCAGTGTTCTGGACAACATGACCACTGTGCTCCTGCTCACCCCAGTGGCCATCAGGCTGTGCGAGGTAATGCAGCTGGATCCGCTGCCCGTGGTTATGGGCATTATAGTGCACGCCAATATCGGAGGGGCTCTGACCCCCATTGGGGATCCCATAAGCATCATAGTCAGCACCAATCATTTTATTGTGGAGAGTGTGAGTAACCAGTGGCTCCCAAGGGATCTTTAAGTTGTTTATCAAATTCCTATTATTTCCAGGACGTCACCTTCCCCACCTTTGTGGCCCACACCTTTCCGGGAGTCCTTCTAGCCGTTATCCAGAGCTGTGCCTATCTGCGCCTCTTCTACCACAACATAGATGCCCTGCGCCTCAACGAGCCCAAGGAGATGAGTGAACTGAGGCGGGAGATCAAGGTGTGGCAGCGGGCCCTCAATGCGGTGGCCTCCTGCTCTAAGGATGCCCAGCTGGTCCGAGGCACACTTCAGGGAAAGATCAAGGCTCTCAAGAGGAACCTCCGGCGTTTGCAAAAGGGTGTGGGTTCCTCTGAGGTCTATACCCATACCCTGGATGAGCTGAAGCAAAAGGTGCGAGAAATCTCCAAGAAATAAGCGCAAAAATAACCCTGTTTCTTGCAGTATCCCATCAAGAACAAGCCGCTGCTTTTCCAGTCCGCCGGAGCCCTCATCTTTGTCATCGTCTGCTTCTTCATCCAGTCTGTTCCGCACTGGAGAACCTTGCCACTGGGTTGGGTCGCCCTGCTGGGCGTGATCTTGCTGTTGATCATCCTGAATCGCGACGACATGGAGCACTTGATGCATCGCATCGAATGGACAACTCTGCTCTTTTTCGCTGCCATGTTCGTGATGATGGAGTGCGTGGAGCGTCTGGGGATCTTCGCCTGCATTGGCGAGCTCACCGAGCATGTGATCCTCTCGGTTAGCTTGGGCAATCGCCTGGCCATGGCCATCTTTATGATCCTGTGGATGTCGGCCTTGGCCTCGTCCATTTTGGATAGCATTCCAGTGACGGCAATGATGGTGAAGCTGGTTACCTCACTGGTGGCAAAGCCATCGCTGGGCTTGCCCCTGCAGCCCCTGATTTGGGCCCTCACCCTGGGAGCCTCGATGGGTGGCAACGGAACGCTGTATGGAGCATCGGCCAATGTGATTGCAGCGGGCATAGCGGAGCAGCATGGTTACAAGCTCTCCTTCACCCGATATCTGCGCACTGGGTTTCCCATGATGATGGGACAGATCACCCTGATGACGGTCTACCTGCTGGTGGCCCACATTGTTTTTGAGTGGCATTGAGAAGCTCTACCTTGGATATTTTACCAAATAATATGTTTATAAAGTATCTATAAATTATAACTATATTATGTGTATATTATCACCTCAAGTTCGTTGTTGTTTTGACCTTTTACATTCGACTCTTGGTGTGTGTTTTCTCTATAAAATAAATATATATAATGATATACAAGAGCTAAGGAAAAACATATGCATTTTCCTTTGGTTTATAAACTTGTTCGCTGGATTGAACGCAACGAAAATCAAACATTTTTTGGAGGGGCAAAGCAAGGTCGAGTGTGTTGTGTCGTGTTTTCAGTGAACTAATTTTAGAATTTATTATCTGAGGTCAAAGTGGGAGAACATTTGTTACAAATTTACATAAAAATAAAAAGATTTTCAAGTGGAATATGAAATAAAAAAGAAAAACATATGTAAAAATAAGGAATCTAGTTAAATTTGACTTTGAAAATTGCTTAAAATTTAAATATTTATTTTTCTAATTGTTTAAAACACTTTATGGTCCCTGTATTTATTTTCTAAAATTTCCTAAAAATATATAAAGTCTGAAAAGTGCAACCTGCAATAGTAATTTCGTAATTTCCTTGTTCCTTTTATCTTATATTGGCCATGCACCTAGGAAGACAAAACATAAACAGCCATAAATAATACTTGAGACTGACCATCGCCAAGTTCAATGCTGAGCAGTAGATCCGCCTGGGAACGTGTGTTGTACATATATATGTATATATATCTATAAAGCTATATACTAGAATGGAAAGACAAACGCTGGTCAATAAAATGAGAACAAGACAAAATAGAAAAAGCAACAAGGGATTTTCGCCGCTGCTACTGCTGCTGCCGCTCGCCGTTCCATAGGTAAATGGTTCTATTAAGTTGGCCAAGAGGGAAAGCCGGAAGAGAAGGCGACCGCCATGTGGAGGAGAGGCGACCCGACTGCCAGCAGTTTTATGGCAGCCGCGAGAGGGAAAGCCAAGCCAAGCAGCTAAAAGAATCTATCGCTCGGACGCGAAATGGGACAGTCGGAATTTTAATTAATTTGCGCCCAAGGAGTCCGTCGAGTGAAAATTGGAAATTGGCTTAGACCAAGTGTCTGACGCCTCTCCCTCTCCCCGAAGGAGAGTCCCAAAGTCGCTGTGCTTTTTGTGTAGTGTAACAGTGAGTGTGAAATGTCTTCGCCTTATGGTTATACTAAGCCCACCTTCATGATAACCGACCATACCCACGATCCCTATCACCTGCATGTGGGTGAGGGTGCGCCAGGTGACGAGGATAATGACCAGGATGAGGACGAGGATGAGGAGCGACAGTCGAAGCTGCAGGAGATCATCAGTTGGCTGCATATCAGTGCCAGGCAACGCAGCAAAAAGTAAGTTATCACATCAAGTATACGCCCTGTCGGCGAATTTTCATATTAAGTATACGCCCCGGGGTGCAAAGTCTCGAGTTGTTTATATTTGTTTTCGGTTCCGTTTTCTCATTAGCACAACTTCTGCCACACTCCGCCTGACATTTAATTGTGGTTTTCCCGTCAAAACTTTTCCTTTTTATGTCCCTCGCATAAGCTTCTTAATAACGGTCCATCGGTCCTTGCGTTCTGTTTGTCTTTCAAAAGAAATCAATTTGCGAACATTTTACGGAGCTTAAGTCGCTGGGAAACTCGGCAGCCGGTCCCTCAGTTTGGATTGATTACAATTGATTTGTTTTAGTTGGTCAAATATTGTGTGTATTTTGAGGGGGAATGAAAAATACATGACATATCCAGCTGGGAGATTGAGAATTTAAGCCGAATTCACCCCTGGAAATTATTTTGTACTCACAATAGATTGAAATTAATGGAAAACCAAGTAAATAATGGTTTGTTTTGATAGGAATTCACTTCCCTAAAGCTTGAATAATTAACAAATAGCAGGCACAATGTAAATTCCATTTTAAATCATAACAAATAAATTATTTTACTGTGCTCGTCTCGAAGGGAAATTCTTACGTCTCAAGTTTCCAGCTAAAAATGTGGTAACAATAGCAAAAAACAATACTTACAGAATTCATAAACAAAAACTAAACCCTAGACCCAGCTTTCTGAGAGTTTTTCCTGGAAACAAAGTACCCTCAGCTCGCCTGTCTTTCGATTCGGGGAACTACCATCCGATATACAGGTTGTGGATAATAATCAATAGTCTGATGGACACACGTGTGTGTAAAAGTACAAAAAGATACTGCGCGAATATTATTAATAAACAATGGAGAGTCTTGCCTTGCATTATATTGATTATATTTATAGCATTTGATTTCCGTTGGACATACGTGATTCAACAGCCTCCGGAGCAGCAGCTGTTCGTGATATCGAGACATCCGTGTTATTTATTTTTCATCGCCTCTCGTCTGTTCCATAATTAATGGGGCCTATAAACAAATCCCACACACAAATAAATGGCTCTGGCTGTTATCAGTGGAGTGGAAAGCTCTGAAAACTACACACACAGTTGGTTCTCAATTAAAAGTTCCGCTTTGTTAATTAACAATTAAAGGGAAAACTTGAGATTGTAAGTCACCGAGTTGAGGTCTGAGACTAGTTTACAATGTAGTTGTACTTAGTTGTAGTTGGATTTACAGGGTAACTTTTATATACGTTGATAGTAGTGTATTTTGTGGCGAAGAATTATTAAATAAAATATTAAACGGTTGAGATGAACACATTTTTCAGAGATTTTTAAATAAATTCTTTGCTTTATCATGCAGTTTTTCCTATTATAAACACCCTGTAAAACTCAGACAGGTTGTGTATAAATCCAACCTAAAGGCAAACCTAATTAAATATGCACTTGTTATTTACAGAATTATTTTTTATTAACTCACACTGTGCCGGCAGTCTCAATTATCTCAGCTGAGAAATTCCACAATTCCAATTCAATTTGCATTATAGAAGTGGCTGATAAAGAGCCAAGTATTATGGCATTTAAGTACGTACAATCCATGGGTAATAGCCTTATTCCAATGGCCACATTTTTTATTGCCATGAAGTGGGTCGTGACAGCTAAAACCCGTTGATGGCCATTAGTTTGGACCTCCTGGCGCACATTAGGCAAAGTTGTTCCCCCGGATCCCGGGTGTCGAGGAGTAACATTAAACCCAAGTTGGCATGATGACATGTTGGCGGTTCAAGTTTGACCACAAGTGTGTATAGTTTTGCGGAAACCCTGTGGTGGTTCCATGATTCCAGTGATGAGAGGTTGTCACATATGTATATAGCACCCCACTTCCCCTTTTACCAATGTAAATTGCGGGTTTTCCAAGCCGACTTTCCTCTGACAAAATGTAAATACTTTTCTGTTGTTGCCAGGGATGAGCTTAGGGGCTGTAAAAGTTCCGACTTGCACCTACTTGTGTGTATATGTTGTGTGTGCTCCTCGGGGGGGCATACCTTGCTCTGCCACAATTGAGTGGAAATGAATTATGTATAGACTATTATTATATGGGCTGTATGGGATTTACTTGGTAATGGGTTAGCGGAGAATGGAATATTTAAGAGGCCAAGTTCTATGGCTTGGGAAAAGAGTTTATTGAAGGGATAAATAATTTTATAACAATTTTAACAAGTTGTTTAAAATATTTATAAGAGTTTAGTTTCTAA
>JAEIIL010024931.1:0-10336 GCA_018905715.1 Drosophila lini | reverse complement strand
TTCCTTCCAACAATTATTCTAACTATCGATTACAATGTTTGGCCGTCGACATTCATATTTAATAATAGTTTTTAATTGTTGAATTATTGTTAAATACGACAAAACAATTTAAAATATTTGTCTACCTCTCAGTGTGGCCAGATTCCAACAGCACTTTTGAGTATCTCTGGCCCGGTCACACTGGACACTGGGCTAACCAAATTAAATCCCAAACCAAATCTGCATCCGCTACCGAGGAACCACAGCAGCCAGTGGCCAACCCGATCGTCATGTCGCCCAAGTACACGCACGCGATTGTGGCCAGGTGAGTGAAGGCGAGGAGTCTGGAGCTTCCGGAATTTAGGCGCGCATGTGGAGCAAACGGAGGAGGGAGTGTCATGTCCCCCAGTGGCAGGGAATTAGGTCACCCAGCCAATTCTTCGTGGGTGTACACATGCCAGGGTGTGGGTGGGGCAGCCCCGGACTGCAGGGACTGCGAAGGATCAGGATGCATCTACAGCGCCTAGGCATTTTTCTTATTGTAATTATCCCGAAATCTTATCTTGCATTTATTGTTTATAAGTATGAATGTTTTTGGGTTAATGCAAATAATTGTGAGGTAGAATGCTTCTAATGTTTACATTTCAGTTTTTAATTGCATTAGTTATTCCAGGTTCAGGATTGGTAATCACTTGAGGCTAACTATCGCTGTAAAGTTCCCTGACTCGACAAATGTCAAATAAATCTTAAGAAAATGTCCAGTTTCTCAAAACATTTTCACTTGGAATTAAATTAAATTAAAATATAATCAAATTCAAAGTTTAGGATTCCTTAACAAACCATTCTTGGGTTATCTACACTCAAATATGTACGTGAGAAATTTGAGCAGAGTATTTCTACATATATGCATATGAAAATACATTCATTCCACACACAATTCATTTAGAGACACCTCACATCCATTAATGAATCCATTGTATGGCTGTTAATCGCCTCGAACTCCTCATTATGCAGAATCTCGGACGCCCTGCTGGAGAACGGAGAGTTCGATGTGCAACTGGCCAAGCAGCAGCACGAACAGTACTGCACTTTGCTGCGGACCATAGGCCTGGACGTGATCGAGCTGCCGCCGGACGACCAACTGCCGGAGGGCGTCTTTGTGGAGAACAGCGCAGTCATATGCAATGGCGTGGCTTTGATCGGGCGATCGGAGAACGCCAAACGGCGACGTGAGGCGGAGAGCATGGCCATCATCCTGAAGAAGGAGCTGGACATTCCCGTCATCGAGATCGAAGATCCGCATGCCCAGCTCGATGGCGGGGATGTGCTCTTCACGGGTACGACGAGGCTGGATGCCCCTTCGCTGGCGATGTGTTAATCTGCCGGTCCTTTCAGGTCGAGAGTTCTTCATTGGCATCTCGGGGTACACCAACGAGGAAGGCGCTCGGGCGGTGGCCATGGCCTATCCCGAATATCCAGTGACGCCGATTCGAGTAAGTTTTCCCTTGGTTGAAATTAAGGTCACTTGTGAATCCTCCGCTGCTATTGTAGGTCAACGGGGCGAAGCGCCTGAAATACTACGTGACAATGGCCGGACCAGACGTGCTGTGCGTGAGCAGCAGCCCCACCTGCCAGGAGATCGTGAAGCGGATGGAAAGGGAGGCCAGCTTCACCTACCAGAAGCTGACGCTGCCCGAGGAGAGCGCGGCCAACATGCTGTACATCAACGGGACGATTGTCCACAGATCGCCGACGGAAATTCCAGAAGCTTACAAGGTTAGTGCGGGGGCAGCACCCCGGCTAATTGAGTCTGCCGAAATGCTAATTGATCGCTCTTCTTCGCAGACTCTAAAAGAGAAAATCGACATTCCAACACGCAACATAAACATTAGCGAATTTAGCCAATATTCCAGTGGACTGACGTCGTCATGCCTGCTGCTGCGACGCTGGAAGTCCATACGCAGCCTGTGAATCTCCGGCCAGCGATAATCAGCAGCTTGACTCGGAATCGAAATCGGAGTGAGAGAAGCATTTGCCATGAGAAACACGCACAACAGCCCAGGGGCAGCTGCCTGCTGTCCGGGCATCAGCAATATCGTATTATCTATTATAGTTTACACACCAATTTCTTGTTATTGTTACCAATTTAAGATTAAACCTTGAAGCTAATCAAGCCAACGATGGCTATGGCCCGGTGAAGGTGGTGGATTGTGCACTACCACATCACCCGGACGCGGTTCAGCAGCATTCATGCATCCATCGCCCACTCACACACTCCATTGACGACGTTGAACGGATATCATATTATTGTATTATTACGGCAAAGAATTGCTATTAGAAACTGTATCTACTTTACAAGTAGCTTGTTGAATGTGTGTTCAGTGTCTGTCCTCGAAATAAAGTGCAACATTTGTAATCTCTTTATAAACTTTAAAGCGCTTGTTTAAGTGGTTCGCACTTTGAGGCGGGGTCAAACAGCTTGAGATGAGTTCAAAAAGGCGGATGGGACCTTGCATGCGTTTCTAATTCGGAAAAAGTGAGATTTCTAGTACGCAGCTTCGTGCCATGGAGAATTCTGCATTAATTCTGAGTTATTGCCACCAAATACATTGCAAATTTTACTTTTTACTTACATAAAAAAATTTTTTTTTATAAAGTTGAACCTGTTAATTATATGAAGCAACTTTTTTAATTGAATTCCAACTTATTTTGAAAATATGAATGTTATGCATTTATTATGCATAATACCTTTGAGTTAATTTTGAACAAATTAATGAAACTATAATAAAAACAAACCAAATTTGAGCAAACAAATTTGTTTTCTGCCAATTTTGAATTTTTAGAACGTAACCCCTTTTTTTGTACTGAATCCATGTTTCGCTTAAAACGATTTCGCTTAACACGAGGATTTCTATGAACGTAACGCTGTGTTTTTCGAGAATAGGTATTATATAACTAACAGAACAGGAATAGAAGATTTTCTGTGAAACCAGCCGTTATATATAAATGTCGTTTATGTTAAATTAGGTTTACCTATCAGGGAGATCAAGAGTGTGAAATCTTTGGAGTCTGCTTCCTGTTAGATCAGGGCTAAATAATATTCATAATTGTAAAGTGTGTCTTTTTATATTTCTTACTATATTTGCTTATCTCTTTTTGCTTCTTTGCTTCTGTGAAGGAGACATTTCCGACCCTATAAGGATATATGTACATATATTCTTGATCAGCATCAACAGCCGAGTCGATCTAGCCATGTCCGTCTGTCCGTTTCTACATTAACTAGAAGCTATCTGATTGAAACTTCCTCACTACTATATATGTACATATGTTCGAATATGTGGAATTCGGTCGACTTTATCATAATAGCAAAGTTCGGTAGAGAAAAATTTAATGCTGTGAATGTCAAACCGTAATTGTAAAACTGTAAATATCTCCAGTGGTATATGTAGTTAAGTTAATATTTCTATGTTTTAGTTCTGCATATATATTGATAATTGAAATTATAAAAATTTATATACATAAATTTATTTATAAAATTTATCGATTTGAAATATTGTTAAAATATGAATGTGAATATATATCTGTAAAGTGTTTCCAGTTAGCTTTGGATCGGTTGTTGATGACAACTGCAAGAGTATACAAACTTCGCCCCGCCGAAGTAAGACGTTTTATTTAAAGCCTTTTTTGGTTGCCTACAAAGATTTTATAACAAGACGGAAAGAAAAAGGCTAAATTGGCTCGCCTGCAGATGCTCAGACCAACTTTATGGCGTGAGAAAATCCTGTCACATCTGCGGTTCAAGATATATGTATGGTATATGTAGTGAAGAACGTAGGCGTTTGAACGTAAGACTTAAATCGTAATAATAGCTGAGAAATAACTATACCTCCCTCCTCATTGAAGTAGAGTAAAAACCAACTTCTTTATGTGAACATTTAATTTATTTATATCTAATTATAAACTTATCCTACATTTAAATGCATTTTGCTGTTCCGAAAATAAAAACTTATCCAAATGTGCTCTGGGGGGTCATGGTAGTAGGGTTTGTAGGGTGGGTGGGGAACTACTCCTATGCGTTATGCTTATGCGTTGTGATGAAATGGGAAACGATTCTAGCCTAGTGACCAGCTCTCTATCTTTTGCGTCTGCGTCTCCGGTGGTTAATATCCTGCGACGGCTGGGCGAGCTCTCAATGGGATAATACTAGTCATAATAAATAGAGGGGCCTTACTATAATTACAGTTCAGTTTATCTGGGAGCTCTAAGTGGGCGAACCTAGAGGTGTGCACTCCACATATATACTATATGTGTATATATCGGCGTGTCTCCGGTTGGTGGGTAGGGGAATACTTTGGGCGTGGACCAATCAGCTGCTGTATATGTTCTATATACATCTAAGGTATGCATGAGCTAGCTGGGAAAGGGACACTGTGGCTCGTTGGCGGCCCTGGGATCGATGTACGAGATCACGCTGCTCTGGCTGCTGTCGTCCTCGATTGTCTCGTTGAGATTTTCGATGTGAGAGTTGCTCAGCAGCTTTGTTTCTTTCTCCCTGTCCCTGTCTCTCTCGCGCTCCCTCTCTCTTTCTCGCTCCCTTTCCCTTTCCAAGCGCTCAGCGACCTGGTCCTGCTTGCTCCTCAGCGGACTGCGGCACTTGATGGCCTCGTACAGCTCATCGATGGAGGTGTCCTGGTCGTGTTCATGTTGGTGATGCTCCTGCTCCGCATCCCCGGCGACCCTGTCGCCACTCGTGGCGGCCACAAACTCATCGTCAAACTCGTTCAAGACGTCCACGTCGGCGTCGCTGGCATTCGAGGACTGGTAGCAGCGAAAGTCGTCGGTCAGTGTCAAGTTGAGGTCATTGTCCGCTTGAGGAGCGTACAGGCCGTGGCTACGAATGCTAATCTCCGAGTTCTGGTAGTTCAGATCGCTCTCGTTGGTGGGGCTGCCGGACAGAAGGCGGCCGTCGTCCTCAGTTTCCGTTTCCACTTCCACCATCGCCGATGGGTGGTGCGTCGAAGTCTTCAATGGGCAGAGATTGTTGCTGGAACAGGAGTAGGCTTGCCGCAGCTGCTGCTCCTCCAGCGTGCTGGCCTCCTGACTGGACTCCTCAGGGACACCCGCATCGTCCAGTTCCAGCGACTTGCCACTGGCTTCTCCGCTGCCTGCGCCACCTGCCAGCATTTCACTGATGTTGTTCAGGGACTTGGACTGCTGCTGCTGGCTGAAGCGGATGAGGACACTGGGAAAGTCGTCGTCCAGCTCGATGCTGTTGTTGGTGGTCACCTGCAGCGAGTTTGACACGTATATCTCGTGCACCTGAAGCAATGGCTCCTCGAGGCTGACTTCCGGCAAGCCCAGGCTGTTCATGGCCTCCAGGCTGGGCTGCTTCACGGGAGTGGAACTGATGGGCTGCTGGTGGGTGGACGTTGACCCTCGGCTGCGGAACAGGCTGCTCATTCCGCTGGCCGGCGGCAAGGTGTTGGCATACAGTGGAGCGTGCTCGTCCAGGGAGCTGGCGTCCTCCTCTTCCATCTCCTGCTCTGGCTCCTCGGTCGTGGCTGCTGCTGCTGCAGCTGCCGCCTGTTCCTGCTCCTCCTCCTCCTCCTCCTCGTCGTCGTCATCCTGCTCGTGCAGCGTTTCGTCGAGCAGCGAAGGCGTCCTGGTGCGTCCATTCGCTCTCAGTTTGATCACCTCGTGCTGCGGCGTCAGCGTCTCCGGGATGTTGGTGTAGATGTTCGCCTGCATGATCTTCGTGGCCGACGAGGCACTGGCGGGTACAAAGCGCTTGAACTGCAGCGACTCGGCGCCGACGCCGCTCTCCTTGGGCGTCATCGCCGTCGGCGATCCATGGTTCTTGTAGTGGAGATTGGTGTTGTTCACCTTGCTCCCACCGGCCAGCAGGGTCATGGCGTTGTGGTGCCTGCTGTACAGCTGCTCCGAGCTGGCGTCACTCAGGCTGTGCTGGCTGTGGAGCTGCATTTGCATCTGCATCTGGAGCTGCATCTGCGGCATCGTCTGGCGCTGCAGCTCGAAGTTGTTGCGCTTGGCCAGGCGCTTCTGCTTCTTGAAGAACTTGCGCGCCACGTTGATCTGGTTGGGGTTGTAGAAGATCTCCGCCGAGGGTATCAGGTCGTGGCTGGAGCCATGGAGCAGCGCGTTCAGGCTGTGCGGCGGCACCACGCTGCCCGAGCCGGATGCTGTGGCAGGCGCTGCTGTTGCGATTCCGCCCTGCGTTCCCTGCTGGCCGCCGTGGGCGCTGGTGTTGTTGATGATGGTCATGCCGCCCGCACCGTTGGCCTGCAGCAGCTGCTCCTGCTGGCTTCTCGTCTGGCTGCGCGTCTGGCTGCGCATGCTCCGCGAGCACTGACTGTTCGAGCGCGAGCCCGCCGAGTTGTTGGCCTCGTAGAGACTCCCGGCGCCGGGATTCGCCTTGTAGGCCACTATCGAGTTGCTGATCATGGCGGTGCCGGGTCCGGGATGGTTGCTCCTCGCCTGGCTGCCATTGTTGTAGGTCACCAGCTTCATGGGCCTGCAGCTGCCGCCGCTCCGGCCGTCTCTGCCCTGCGACCAGGCCTGTCGGGCATCGTTCCGGCTGAGGTTGTAGAAGATCAGCAGGAAGATGCCCAGGCAGGAGCAGCAGCCGGCGAAGGAGATCACGTACAGGTCCTGGCTACTGCTGACGTAGCCGGCGGCCGAAAGCCAGGCGCCGGCGTACAGCACCAGGAAGATGAAGTGGCCGCGTAAGTGGGAGAGATTCGAGCGCTCGAAGTCGTCCACTATGCTGCTCAGCGGATTGCTCAGCGTGCTGTACTGCTCCTGCATGTGGTCGTGCTCCTTGCGGCCGCCGGGGTGGCCAATGGCCGCCGTCGTGGCACTGCCATTCGCGTCCAGCCAGTCCAGATCGATGTGCTCCGTGGCCTGGGTGTTGTTGTCCGAGTACTGACGATGATGGTGCTGCTGGTGCTGGTTCTGCTGCAGCTGGAGCACATTCACCACCTGCTGGCTCAGCTGGTAGTAGATGCACAGCGCCAGGATGCCGCAGAAGATCACGAGGATGACGGCCGGCACGAGGAGGGCGTTCAGCGTGGTGGCGCTGTGCAGGAAGCAGAAGTCGTAGGCGGCGTACTCGGCCAGGTTCACGGCGCTGCTGATGCCGCAGATGAGGAAGGCGATGCCCCAGCCGACCAGGTAAATGCCGAGAATGGGCTTCCGCTCCCTCTCCCGCTGTGGCTCCATCTCCTGGCCCTGTCCCTGGCCCGATGTCGTCGTAGTCGTCTTGGTCAACCGCTTGTACATGCTACTGAGGCTGACGCACACCCAGAGCAGGACACACAGGCCGAGGTAGTGCATCAACAGGCCCAGCAGGCGGCACTGCGGCTGGCTGGCCGTCTGGTAGATGCCCAGCGAGAAGGCGAGCGCTAGAGCTCCAAGGGCCAGCCAGGTGTTGACCAGCGCATGGCGCTGCACCCGGTTGATCCTCACGGCCCGGCCAAAGACGGCGAAGGTGACCGCGTTGAAGGCGCAGCACGCAAAGAGCAGTCCACAGCCGGCATAGACGGCCGCCGGCGGATGGCGGAACCGGGCACCCGCCTCCTCGCTGCGGAAATCGTTGAGATAGCGGCTCCGCTGCAACAGGCCGAAGTAGCCCGTTCGGCTGCAGCTGAACATGACGAGCGTGCGGTGCTGGTAGTGCTGCTGGCACACGCCCGTCTCCCAGCGCTGCTCCTCCGCATCCCACCACGCCGGCTGCGGGGCACTCAGCTGGTTGTGGTACGGATGCGCCCGGAGCATCACCGTAACCCGCTGCTGGTACACATCCTCCTCCGGGTCCAGGTCGCCAGCTGACCGAAGGTGCAGCGGTTCTCCCTCGCTGCTGTAGGCCAGCACGCCGATCACGGCCGAGGACAGGGATTCGTTGTGGCTGCCCCTTAGGTTGGGCAGGAGCTTTCCGTTCCTGTGCAGCGAGATGAGCAGGCGAAGGCTTCGCGAAGCGGCCGAGGGACCGAGGGAGCTGTTTCCGAGGACGCTGTAGGGCAGCTGGATGGCGGCGTCGACATCGCCGTGCTCGTACATGGGTATCGTGTCGTTGGCGCTGTTACACTGGAAGCCCCGCGGACTCTGCTCCAGCCAGACGCAGGACAGGCTCACGAAGGCCTCCACGCTGATGTTGAAGAACTCGACGAAGAGATTGCGCTGCTGGGCGAGGGACCCCCGCCACGGGACCAATTCCGCCGGAAGCAGCTCCGCCTGGGTGCTGGCCAGGGCCAGGCGCATGGCGGAGGATTCCACCACGTGGAGCAGCCGCTGGCCCGTGCCCTGCTCCGACTGGGCGGCGCTGAAGAGGTGATACGGAAGGTTGAGCAGCTGCGAAACGATGTCCATCAGCAGGTGGCTGATCTCCTGCTGCTGCTGCGGCTGTTCCAGCTGGTCCAGGTACTTGACCAGCGTGCGGGCAATGTACTCCAGGTCCATGGGGTCCCGGATGCGGTTCAGCTGCGTCTGCGCCTGCGTAAAGTTGTGCAGGCGACGGGCTATCTCCAGGGCATTCTGGCCCTTGGTCAGCGTGAGATTCACCTTGGCGAACTGCTCCAGAATGCGCGTCGTCTCGCTGACATACACGCAGCTCTCGGTGTCCAGATTGAGCCACTCCCCCGACGGCCCGCACTCGTGGGACGCCCGCCGGGACTGGGCGGCATCGCTGGGCTCCTCCACGCACTCCTGCAGCACCGTTTCGCCGCGCATCGTCCGCGGCCAGTGGTAGGTGCCCTTGTTGGTGTGCACAACCCGCGCCTCGCAGTACAGCGTGCCCTTAGCCACCACATGCAGGACGATGGCCTGCGAGAGGTTCGCCTGCTGGCTGCGCAACGTGCAGTCCCACATACCCGTGTGGTTCTGCGTCAGGCTGCCGATGCGCAGGATCGACTGCAGGATGCCCGAGTCCGTGGAGTGGCGCGTCTCCAGGCTGACGTCCTCGAACACCTTGCTGGGATCCTGATACACAATGTCCTCGGTGGAGTTCCTGGCCCGAATCTTCTCGGACCAGCCCCAGAAGACGTAGGCCCGCGTGGGCAGGTCCTCGCTCTCCCTCGGCACTCCGATGGCCACCCGCGGCGCATAGCACTTCAGCTGCAGCTCGTCGCCCTCGAAAGCCACCTGGTTCTGGCTGGGTATCAGCTCCAGCAGTGGCTGCAGCAGCGTCTCGCAGTGGAAGTCCTTGCCCACGCGGAGCTTCTTCAGCGGCATCCCGCGAAAGTTGACTGGTGAATCGCACTTGGGCGGCGGCTGTAGGCGCACATCCCGGCCGCTCGACCAGGCAATCAGCCAGATCAGGCCGCAGTCGCAGGCAAGCGGATTTCCACTCAGGTCGCTGCAAAGGGAAACGGAAGAAAGCAGCGTGATACCTGCGAACCTTCACTCGGCTAAGGCAAAGGCAATGGCGGACAACTTACAGCTGCTTGAGCTTGGGCATCTGGTCGAAGGTGCCCTCGTATATGTGGCTGATGGCGTTCCCCGCCAGCTTCAGCTTCTCCACATGGGCCAGGCTGTCGCCGAAGGTCTCCCTGTCCAGCTCGGTTAGCAGATTAAAGGAGAGATCCAAGCGCTTCAGCTCCGTAAAGTTCCTAAAGTCCTCGACGCCTATGTGCGCAATGGCGTTCTTGCTGGCGTTGCTATAAAGACGAAGACGACGATTTGATTGATGGACTTGACTTGGTTCAACCGGGAGAGAGGGCACACTTACATTCCCACAATGCTGCTGGCGACATCCTCGCCAAATTCCAGCTCCCGCCAGCTGGCTATCTGCTGCTCGTCGCAGCGCACACGCAGGCTGTGTATGTTCTCCGAGATGTTCCTGCAGCTACACTTGCGCGGGCATCCGGCGGCTGGGGTCGCTGAGATTCCACTTTCCGGAGCTTGGCCGTCCGGATTCTGCACCTGACCCGCTGCTGCTGCTGCTGCAGCTGCTCCGTCGCCTGCTCCACCAGTCTCTGTCGCCGTCGAAGTCAGTGCAAGGAGCAGAAGCAGCGACAGCGACGCCAGCAGAGGGGGGCGGGTGCTGCTGCTGCTACGATCTCCACGCCCCGCGTTCTTTTGGCCGTCCATATTCGTGGATTCGATTGATTACATGCCGGGCGCGGGTGGCGCGCATTCAATTAACAATTTCCAAGCCGATGCATAACAAACAACAACAGAAAACACACACACAGCAAAAGTTTACAACAAAAAAAACGGGAGCCAGTGTTGCTCTACTGTTCGAATCAGTGTTGCCGTTTTAGGGATTTTCCCCCCAGATTTGGGGTTTTTTGTACTGCGTTTGCGGGAAAAAATGTAAAACAGCGGGAAGACGCTAATTTAG